>PVJO010004697.1:0-106782 GCA_004026905.1 Hystrix cristata
CTGCTGCCTCAAGAATACATGACTGACTAAGCTGTGGAATAAAGATAGCTTTAAAGAAAAATTAGCTTCAGTGGAATTTAAAAATTCTAGTTCTTTCTCCTCAATTCTGTTGAGTGTCATCTAAATCCATCCTGAAAAGCGAAGTGGGTTTCAACCTGCAGGCCTGACTTAATAGCTCATGTTATAGTCGTTTGGATTCGCTCCATCTCACTTCTCTGTGAGAAGGTCGGTTTGGGCATGGCACATATCTATTTACTGTGTCTTCACAGTGCCACAGAGCCCGACCCAGGCGGGTGCTCACTAAGTCTGTGTTGAATGAGTGATTCAACTCAGCTGTTTATAGTGTGATGTCAAGGAGTAACATCTGTCTCTTGAATAGACTTGAAGAGACAATAGTAATTAGACCTAGGTTTTTATCCTCTGCTGCAGGAGGGCTTTGAGGCAGAGTTACTGATACAGTTCGTTTGCTCACAAGCGAGGGACTCTGCTTCTGAGGAGCAAGTTTGAGGAGTAGCAGTTTCCACTGGTTTCAGTTGAGCACTCCCACTGTTGTTTTCTGGGCCCTTTTAGCTGTGTCCCTACAAAACCTTCTAAACTTCGGACTCTAAGATGGCCTTTTCTTTATTACTAAACCAAAGTGGCGGCTAGAGCACCTTACAAAGCATCCCAGATTAACCCACTTAATTTCTCTGAGTTTTGATTTTCTCATTAATAAGATGAGGGTACAAAGAACTCTGGAATTGTTGTAAGAATTAGTAATACCAAATGCTCCGGGGATAGGAAATCTTTGCTCGTTTCCTTCTGACATAGCTTGAATTTGTACCATGGGTCATTAAGACCATTCAAGCCAGAAAGGATCATTTGTTAATTTTGGAGTTTGGGATTTGAGTACTACAGGGTGCAGTCAGAACCCATCATTACCTTGTAAGGAATGAAAGGAGATGGGCTGTTTCCTCAAAGCATCTCATTCTGTCAGTTTTAAATAGGAAGCACATAATTATGCTACTTGTTAGACTTGAAGAAAATAAAATTGTCGGGTGGAAACTTGGAAGGAGACTGATAATCAATTGTCAGGTTTATATTCCATAGTAAATCTTTTTAAGATAGACTGGTATGACTCTCCGAGGACATATGGCCATTACTGAATGATGTTATTGCCTCATATTTTGTTTCTTGTAGATAGCGACATCAATTTTTACTTCCTTAGGGAAAATAATGAGTGACTTCATGACCTTTGGCAATTTCATGTTTGTGCAATAAACAGGTCTGTGCTCCTGGCGTGCAGTAGATACATGTAAACCATAGAGCATTAGGCAGTCAGTGGATAGGAAGATAATTGCAAGCTGATCACTTTGAATTTTTGAGAGCTTTTACTATTAATTATTCAAAATTTCAGAGTGTTCTTTTCTAGTGCTAGGAGAGCAGTAAATTAAAAACTTAGAGTAAGAGGCCTTTCTTTTAACAGTGTTGATAAAGTCTTTTTTTTAAACTGTCAGTAGAGAATATTTTTGGAAGGCAGCCAGATATCCAGATTTAGAAGTAGGATTAAGGGAGAATTTTTTCCCAGTGACCTTGCTAATTGCATTATAATCAAAGTAAATTTTCTTTTTCACCCACCGCCTTTCTAGACTTGTATTTTCTCTTAGCTTTCTAATACCTAGAGTTTTCATTAGGCGTGAATATATTTGTACTGAATTTTAGCTCTCGATTGAACAAATCGCTTTAGAGAATTGAAATTATAGTTGATGGATCACATTTTTTGACATGAGTAGTTCACAAGATTTTTATTCCCACTTACAGTTTGATGTCTGGACAAGGAACGTAGTTCTAGATCTGTTTGCTATGGAGGAGAAATGGTTCCAGCTGTTAATAGGTTAAAAAGAACCACAAGGACACTGGGAGACTGGTAGTGTGTGAAGCAAACCTATCAGATGATGACGAGATGGTCACGGCGCTTTGCCTTCATTACTTGTTGCTGAGATAAAATACTTAACACCCAAAATTAAAGGAGAAAATATTTTTTGTAGAGGTTTCAGCCCCTAATTGGCTGGCTCCAAGGCAGGGTGGCATGGCAGAGGGGCATGGCAGAGGGGCATCGCAGAGGAGAAACAGTAGCAAAGCAAGCAAGGGACTGACAAGTCTCTTTCTGTCCCTTATATTTTATCCAGGCTACACGCCCTTAATCCTAGTATCACATTCTTGATCCCAGCAGAATTGTGCCAAACCAATCGGTGGACTAGTTTAGTAATCACACACTCTAGATCCAGCCACCTCTGAAAAAGCCCCACCTATGACCGCCTGAGGCTTTGGGGGGACAGCTAGACACAAGCCATATCACCTGTGTGCTGCTTTTTCCCAGCAAAAACATTTCTTCGATATTTTTATATGTGTCAGCTATTGGACTGGGCACTTTGTATGTGCTTTCTCCTCACTGACTTCCCAGTGACCCTGGCAGGAAGGTTCTGTTGTTACCCTGTTTTACAGATATGGAAACCAAAGCCTCTAGTTATTAGGTAATTTGCCTAAAGTCACATAGGTAGAAAGTAACAAAGCCAAGATTTGAGCCAAAACACTTTACTCCAAACCGATTATGCTACGCTATCCTTAAGAAGTCCTTTTTCTTGAGCTGTAGTTGACAATGCCTGTGAAATAAGGAAAGCCAGATACTTTCTTTATTCCTCTCCTAATTCTGATTTTTTTTCTGTTGGTCTTTAAAAATAAGTTTTAAAATCTTGTAGAATTTATTTTGTTCTTTCCTCCATTATAATGCTTGTTATAGAAATTTTTAAAAATAGAGGAATGAAACTTTTACCACCTTGACATAGAATGAGTTTTAACCTTTTGTCATATTTTCTTATAATCCTCTGCCATGTATGTATGTTTTTACTGAGATTAAATCACATCACTCATAATCATTTGCATTCTGCTTGCTGTTTTTTGGCTTTTCAATGTGATGGTTATTAGTGTGAATCTTTTGAGTGATGGCTTGGCTTGGGTTGGGGTCATTCACAGCTGAATTTTTTGTTTTGTTTTGTAAGTCAAGCCTTCACTCAGAAACCTGGAGGTAGAAGACAAGATTACTACCTGATACAGTTCTACTTGAAAGTAAACCAACTGCAGTATACTCTATGAAAAAGGAGGAAAAATAGGAAATGACAGAGCCCTAGCTGGTTGAACAAGTTAATTTCGTGTCTGTCTTGGTGCCTCTGTTTCACACTCTCAGGTACGGTATTAGAGGGTAGGTTAATGATATGAAATCTCTCAGGCAGCCTGACAAAGGAGGCTGCTCCCTCTCCTTGACTGTTCTTATGCTAGCGGATCGTCTCCAGCATTTGCCATATATGAAGTAGATAGCTGGGAGTGCCAGGCCCTCTTCCACCCGCTGCCCTCCCTTCTGTTTGCCTATCTGTAGGAACTGGCTCTTTGCTGGCCCTCTTGGCTGCAAGAAATTTAGTAATAGAGATGAAGTTCTATTTTATTTTATTTTGTTTTATTTTATTTTTTTGTACCTCCACAACTTGCCATATGATAGGAACTTTCTTGACCTAAAATTGATTTGAGATTATGTAGGTTTCTTGTTTTTATTAAAGTTGTCTTTCTAATATGAAAAGTCAAAGTACTTAAAGCCTTTAAATGAAAACAGCAGACTCTGCCTCATCCAATCTCTGTCTTAAGAGGTGTATTTTCTCAAAACAACCCCTTTCATTCCTTCGGACTTTTCTTCTATGATGGGCATCTGGGTCTTGGAATAGGAAAAGAATGTGCTTGACCAACTCGCCTTGAGTCCTAGCTTTGCCATTTAGCAGCTGTGAGCCCTTTGAAAAGAAGTAGAGGTGAGTAGATGGTCCACAACTTGTAGTCCACTGCGAACACCAGCTTCAGTGGAGCCAAGGTGGTGAGCGCCTTGTGGCTAGTAAGCGTTCTCTTTAACCCACGTCCACTAAAGGCGTTACCACCTCTAGCATGTTACTTTGTACAGCTGTGTGTTGCATGAATATTCTCTAGTGAAGGCACCAGTTTCACAGTGGCATGGTGTCAGGGGTGGTGGTGTGCACTTACGATCCCAGCACTCTGGGAGGCTGAGGCAGGAGGATTGAGACTTCTAGCCCAGCCTGGGGAATTTAGTGACTTACCACAATCCTGTCTCAGAATAAAAATTAAAAAAGGGCCTGGGATGTAGATCAGTGTGAAGGTCCTGGGTTCAATTCCTCAAACTGCTAAGGAGAAAGAGAAAGAGAGAGAACAAGCGAGAGAGAGAGGGAAGTGGTTAGGTAATCTCAGAATCAGACAGTAGAATGAGAAAATAGGTTTGATGGAACCATCTTGAAAGGGATATTGTGGCCAAACACTAATACTGTTTATTGTAAGCACACCTCCTTCAGAATTCTAATCAATACGCTTGCAAAGCAAGGTCTACTTGGAAACTTTAGGGTCAGATTTTCTAGGGTGGGCATATAGATATCTAATTTGCCTTTTCAAGTATATTAAGTTGTTCTGATGAGTGCCTTTGCACATGGAAAGCTATTGCACCAGAGTAGCTAGCTGCTATTTCTAGTAGCTTGTGGAGAAGCAGACATCTTCAATAAGGTAATTATTTTAAGTGCATCTATAGCTATGCAGTGTGCACATATGTTTGTAATTACAGTTGGAGAATTTAGAATCAAGTTCCAGATTGGTCTGTGTTTATACATTCAACAAATGAAAAAAAATCTATTTAATATTGGCTGCTACCTTCACAAAAGTGCATTGTCTCAGAGTTTGCAAAGCACACCACTTGCTGGTTGTCACAACCTCAATTTGCTGTGTAATATGTAGCACAAAAGATCGGGCTGGGTAACCGAACGGGCTTATCGCTGGACTGAACTCATGTCACCGCGTAGTTTGCCAATGTGGGGCTCCAGTATGTCTGGCCGTGTGGTGGTAAGATTTGGCATGTGTGAGTTCAGGGTTTGTTCTCATCTTTTAGAGAAAGAAAATTATATGTTAGCAAGTACAGTAATATTTTCAGTAAGCAGAAATAACATGCTGTCATGACATAATTTACTAGAAGTATTTAGTAGGTCATATACAAATTCTGGAACAGTGAGAATTTTGGGCTGGAAACTTACAGCTGTTTGGGCTTCACGAAACTCAAGGCCTATATCTAAATACATGACATGGATCTTAATTTGTTTGCTAACCAATTTATTGACTGTTTTAGATTTTCACTGTAAATAATAGGCCTTACTTTTGGCAAAGTGAAGAAAGACAGCTAATGTGGGGTGTAGTAAAATGTCTCAGAAACACAGTCCTGTTTGTGTACAATGAAACTGCTGTGTAATCAGGAGCCCACAAACCAAGCAAGTTCTTAGCTGACGGGGTTCTGTCTTACACGGAGAGGTTTGTGTAATGCATGACTCGGTGGCTCTGGCGACACTCCTCAGATCATGCTAATAGATGCAAAAACAATATACAGCCAATTCATGATTGATAGGAAGTTTATCTGTTTGTAAATCATGAGGGCTTTCTTTCCCTTTTCTTCCTCCTCGGTTATTGCCTGCTCCTCTGCTCATTTTCATGTGGACCAGGGTGATGCTTAGAATAGGTTTGGGATGGGAGAGTGATGGAGATTTACTTGGTAGAGATCTTCCCTGACATTTTGGAGAGCTAAGAATTGTTAAAATGCTTTTTTTCTGGTGTTAAATCTTAGAATTAGTTATTTATGTATTTTTTAAAAAACATTAGGCTGTCTTTCACTAAAGACAATTTCAGTTTGACTCTGGCTATTTAATACAGAGACCAGAAGTTTAAAGTTTTCTATCCTCCTTTTATATAGATTTTTGTCGGAGTACATGTCTTAGTGCAGTTTATTTCCTCTATTCTGGGCTACTGTTTCCTTGACGACTAGGGGTAACCTCTGCATTTTAGTTCTGTTGTCTTTTAGGCTCGTGGAACAAGGGAGTGGGGTGGCTACAGACAGATGAAAAGTAATTTTGGTTTCCATTGTGCAGAAGCATGGCTTGATCTGTATTTCTGTAGGTCACACAATTAATTAATTTTATAGTGCTAATTTGGGATATTATAGCACCTACCTAAAAATCTGTTAGCTGGAGCTTGGAAAATGATAGAGGGTAGATTTCTCTTGGATGCCGTCCAAATAGGGTTAATTGCCCTAAAAGGACCTTGTTGTCAGGAAGTTCCAAAGCATGAATACTAACACCAACGTCATGTGGTATGTGAGTGGGCTGTATTTACATAATTGCAACAATTACAGGCATTGACTAATATACAAGAAATCTTTTGAAAAGGTTTTTGATTTTCATTGTTCTTAGAGAGCATCTCTTTATTTCCTTCCAAATGCCTTTAATTTGTGAAGAACTTTCTCTATTCATCATGCATAGGTAAGTACAGTTAAGAAAAAGCAAGTTGAATAATAGGAATAATGCAATTAAGAGAGAGTGACTATTAGGAGAGATAATTTATTTTAAACCTTCTATATTATGAATAATGAATTTATTGCTGTGAGGTGAGGGTAGTATCTGTGTAAGGACAACAAATCGCAGGTTTTATTGCTGTTAAAGTTTAACAACCTGTATTGAGTGCCTACTGTGCTACCAGGGATTGTGATAAGTGTTTGGGATTCAAAGGTGGCTAAACGTACAGTGTACGTACTAACTCCTTCATTTTGGAAATTTTAGGCTTATAGATATGTCTTAGTTAATTTTCTTTTTGCTGAGACAAAATACCCGGCACCCAAAGTTAAAGGAGGAAGGATTTATTTAGCTCACAGTTCCTAGAGGCTTCAGTTCACAGTTGGTTGACTCCAAGGCAGGGTGGCAGGACAGACAGGCAGAAGGAAGCAAGGTAAGCAGGGAGCCTTGAGGAGCTTCTGCCTGCCCCTTGGATCTTATCCAAACTGTTGGGATTAGGGCAGTGCCAGACCATTCAGTGGATTGATTCAGTAATCACACACCTTTAATCCCAGCATTGCACACTCTAGATCCAGCCACCTCTGAAAACGCGCCACCTGTGACTGCGTGAGGCTTTGGGGAGACATCTAGACACAAACCATAACAAGGTGAATGGTTATGGGTAAGGTCAACATTAAGCAAGTTATTTCTGTAGTGTGACTTCCGTCCTTAGTCTGTGCGTGTGTGTGTAGGGGCTACCTAAGAACTGCTCGTGGACAGTCCTAGTGATTGAAATTACTTATTATTTTTCCATCTGTATATGTAGTGCCTTTGAATACATCCTTCTTGGAAGGTAAAATTTGTTTTGAGTGGAATTTTTTTTTTTCAGAATTATTTTAGTTTTTACATTGGCAGCAAAGTAGAAGCTGGAAGATAGGGCAATTGGAGTGAAGAGAAGTAAGGAGCATGGTGACAGTGACATTAGAGATATTTTGTCTGTCATTTTTGTGGAAGATACAGTGCCAAAGCTTTTCTGTATCTAAACTTGTGCGGTTTCTTAGAGGTTGTAAAATGAGATTGAAGTTGCTTGTGGTGGTGCATTTTATAATCCCGCATTGTGGGAGACTGAAGCAGCAGGATTCCAAGTTTGACCCAGTTTGAGCAGCTAAGTGGCTTACCAAGATCCTGTCTCAAAAACATACAAACAAGAAAAAACCCAAGAGATAGAGGGTGAAAGAGAGAATTGGGGGGGGGAGAAGCTTACATAGTTGTGCAGCTGTCTTTGAAAATGTATGTTTCTTCAGCTGCGTACCAGAATACAGAAAGAATATAGAAAGACAATGTCAGCTCCCATTAGTATAGATTGAGAGACTGTGTTTGGTGTAAGTCACTCTCCTCTTGCTATTTAACCTTTATTGAAGAGCTAGTATATGAAATCACTCATCTCTTCCCTGTCCACTCACTGCTTTGGGCCTGTCCTGTGGTAGATCCCACTAGGATAAGTGGGGGGAATCCCCAGGCCTGGAGCCTGAGCCTAGGTTGGTGTATTCTTTTCATATTTCTCTTTTAAAAGATTTTAAGTCCAAGCAGATTTGGCTGATTTCTCTGCTCAGAGAACCTCTAACAAGACCAAAGTCAAGGCATTTAGTAGGTTCTTCTCGGGAGCCTTTTGGAGAAATACTGTGCTTCCAAGCTCATTCAGGGTTGTTGGTAGAATCTGCTTCCTTTTGATTGTGGGTCTGATGTTCTTTCTTCTTCACTGGCTGTCAGCAGTGTCCATGTCTTGTTACCAGGGACCACTCACCTTCCTTCTTCTGCGTCCCCTCCATCTTTAAAACCAGCAACTCATTGTCAAGCCCTCCTTATGCTTTGAGCCTCTCTGACTTTCCCTTGCCACCAGCCAGGATGTGAGAAGGTCGTAGCCTTTAGCCATGATCTGAAGACTAATACCAGGGTGTGAAGAGCGTAAGGGGTAATAGCTACCACAGGTGCTACTGGAAACGGAAGAGGAACACTGAGGGCCAGCTGGAGAGGCTTAGGGATGGCTTCCTGGAGAAGGCTGTCCTCAAGCTGGCGGGACACTTACTTAGGACAAAGCTTAGGAGTCTGTGTATTGGGTTTGTCGTTAGTATCCACCCAGTATTTATTGAGGATCTGTGTTACGTTCAAGTCATTTCAGCATTGGAGACTCAGTTTCCTTAATCATAAAATGAGGACAAATTATATCTTCTTCAAAGGAGTCTTGTCAAAATTAGAGGTAATATGAATGAAAAGCCTCATGAGAGGTGTGCAGTGAGTGGGGCTGTACAGAGAGCTACATGTTAGATTGGAAGGAATCTGAGTTTGGAGTGTTAGGTACATAATTATATAGGTTAATTTATACAGTCTGTCTCTTATTCAACAGATACTTAAAGAATCCTAAATAACTGAACTGGAAAGAGGAGGAGGGAGGGAGATATTCTTGCCTTGAGCTCAAAATTTCAGGGAGACGGGTTCCAAAAAACTCCGGATAAGATCGTATTCTGAGGCAAAAGGAATCTGAGGCAAAAGGAAAAATCAGAAATACTGATCCTGTCTTTAACCACTTTTTGCATTAAATTTGATGTTTCATTATACTAATTTATCTTAATTATCGACTTTTAAATTTTGCCCCTAAGATAAATGCCTTTGTCTCGTCACCGTGGCCTTGTCTTACTTACCTGAAATAAGGCTTTTCTTTTCCTATTTACCAACTATAGGAAGTGAGCAAGGGGACATAGAAGTTAAATAAATGGTGCAGAAAATGTAATCAAAGTTGAACCTTACTTGGAATATTATTCTGATGACATCTAAATATTATTTTAAGTTAACATCCTGGCATTCTTCTTGGTAGTTTTTCAATTTCCTCATTTAATAAATGATTGTCAGCAATTGTCTGGGTGATTAATATATTAAAAAATATGTCCTGTGTTTATAGTACAAAATTCCTTTTTATTTTGGAGTTCCTTTAAACATCCTCCAGTACTAATAAAGTCTTATTATAGTGTTCCGATAATAACAAGTCTGCAGTTTCTGATTTTGGCTTAATTCCTCTTTGATTTCAGTGACTTTATAATCGTTCTTTTTAGCTACTGCCTTCTATTATGCATGCTTTCCAGTAATGTAAGTGGTTAGGGTAATTGCAACATAATATCACAATGGCTTTTTTATTTCAAACCTTTATTATATCTTCTTTCCATTGCCTTGTCAGAAAAGGCTAAAATTTTCTATGGTCTGGGCATTATTCCCCTCATAGATATTTAGTGGCATGATTGTTAGCATTTTAACATTTCTGAGAAGTACAGACCAATATTGCCACTTGCTGGTTTTTTGGTTTTTTTTGGGTGCTGGGTATCAAACTCAGGGCCTTGTGCTTGCTAGGCAAGCGCTCTACCACTTGAGCTAAATCTCAAACCCCAGCCACTTGCTGTTTTGAAGGTATTCCAAACAATAGACTTTGTCTAAGAATGGATAGATAGTTGGGAAAGGAAAATATTGGAAGTATCTAGTTCATCTGATGTGAAATGGAAGTCTAACTTCAATGAATATCTAGTCTTAGACCTTTTCAACATAGTAGTGAGACTTCGTTCTTTTCTTTCTTTTATAAACTAACAAATGCCCTACTTCTGTAAACTAACATACCCATGATTTTAGATATTCGTAAATTGCATCAAATGCAAGCATCTAGTGATTAGTTAGAATTTATAAACATTAAAATACAAAGTTCGCCAGGAAGATAGTGTTACTGACCTTAGGAAATGATAGTTCCACTTAGAAATTGTTCTGGATGATTATAAGCATTAAATGAAGAATACCATGAGTGTTTTTCTTCATAAAATTTTAACTGGAAGTATAAAATTTTGTTATTATTTAATCTCTTCATCTTTTGAAAAATTTACCTCACATTGATGTTATGATACATTTAAGTAAAGTTAGGTATAATATTAATTTAACTAAAAAACTTCTTTCTAGATGATGTTCAGTTGAATAGCCTTTTTTTAAAAATGTCAGTTCTGAACTGACACTACTGGGAGAGTAATGGGAATAATTAAAACTGTTATGTGCAGCTCTGATTAGGAATGAATTTGAACCTATACTCAAGACTTCCGCACTCTGAGACTCAACAGTTCTGTTTACTGCTTTAAAGCAGTCACTCTGTGGGAAACTTTTAAAAATAGGCAGATTATTAATATATTTATTTATAATGGCAAGTAGCTCTGTCTACCCCAGGAAATGAGCAGAAAGTAAATGCCACTATAAGCAAAATAATAGGCTGGTAGCTTGTTTATATACATATTGCAGCTATTTCAGGAAATATAAATGGATAAATAGAAGTAGAATGTTAAAAAAAAAAGCATGGAACTCTCCATGGTTTGATTGTTTACATAGAAATTTGAGGATGACTTAAATCTGTGATACTCAAGTTCATTAATAGTAAGCCACAAACATTATATTGATTTTTAAACTATCAATGCTTTTTAAAAGGAGGATATTTGATCTTTCTTATACCCAAATACTAGTTTCCAAAGGGAGACAATTCCCTGATACTGTAATTCTGAGGACTACATTCAAAAGGAAACATTTTGGGCAATGATGTGCAATAGTGTGGAATGATGTGGAATAATAAGTGTACGGTGAGAGAAAGAGGAAGTCTACTGGTGTGGAAAACAAACTTTAAATTCCCTCTCAGCTTTCCCATTACTAATTACTAGGTGACATTGGTTACTATGGTTATTTTTATTTTTGTGTTCCTTAGAAATTTCTAATAGTTCCAAGTTAAACGAAACAGTACAAGTTATTTTGTCTAGTATAATTTCTTAGGTAATATTTTTTCTATTTATTCATTTGTAAGTTTCAGAAGGATAAATGGCAGAAATTAATATTTTCCCTTGAATTAGTATGCTGGGATCCAGCTGTACTATCACTTGCTAAACAAACAGGTGCCTTCGTTATTCCTAAAAGTGCATCTTTACCAACTTTGAGCTGTTAAGTGTGGATGTCGTAGAGGAATTGATTTTCATCCTGTCATGATAGCTACTTGATCAGATTTCTCTTCCTTCAACTTGGTTGAGGACATTTCTTAGGATTTTGATTTTATGAGAAGCATGATCTGTTTTCTTTGAGATTTTGCGACCTGACCGACAGAGACATTCGTACTCTGCTCTAGTTTGCATGTTAAACGTTCCCAGTCCCAGAAGGCCCATATGTTAAAGGCTTGGTACCCAGCCTGGTCCAGTGGGAGACGATGGAACCATTAAGAAGTGGGGCCTAATGAGTGGTCAGCCAGGGAGCGTCCTTGAAGCTGACAGTAGGATGCCGATCCTTCCTTTTTCTCTGTTTTTTTTGTTGCTAGCTATGAGATGAGGTGTTTGTCTTGCAGCGCGCTTTTGATGTGCTGCCTCACCACAGGTCCAGAAGCAGTTGGGCCAGTCGATCATGGACTTGCATCTCCAAAACTGTGTGCCAAAATAAAATTTTTCTGTCTATAAGTCGATCTATCTCAAGTATTTGTTATGGCGATGGAAAGCCAACTAACATGCACTCCATGTGAACACCCTGATAGTTACTCGTTTTCTTAGAAGACCCAAACAACATGTTGGCTCTCATATTCATTTTGATTTTATAGAACTTTTCAAGTTTTAGTGTTATGCGATGAGGGAACATTCTCTGAGACACTTGGTGGTATTATAGAAAAATCTGATAGTTAAAAATGCCCCCATTTGTAGGGAATGAGAATTTTAAATTACTTGTAATAAGTATTTATATATTTTAAGGCAATTGTGGAAAACTAGAAGTAACTATCATTATTAATTATTTTAATGTCATGGTGGCTGTTTTTATCAGTATTGAAAAATTTAGTAAAGTAACAATAATTCTTCTCACTATAAATTAAAAAAAGATGTTTGATGAATGCTTGTTGTACGAATGAATTTGGCAGCAATTGTAATTTTGTAATGCTGCCCAGCATGTAAAATAGTGCGAGATATTTTTTGGACACCGAGTTTAATGTGTGTGAGCGCTCAGGATCCACAGCCTCTCTTTGGGTAGGTGTGGAAAGATGTTTAGTTCTGACCGGTGGGATCTAAATTGAAGAGATGTTTATAACTTGATTAGTGTCGTTTCTTTTCGTGCTTCCTACTCGCTGAAATGGCAAGGCCATAGTTAACAAAGTGAGCAAAGGCAAATACCTTGAGTTACATAGTGTAGAGCAGCAGGCAGAGGAATCCGGGTCTCTTATTACTAGGACCTGCCATTTCCACCTGGATTTTATACGTATGCAAATGGATGAAATTCCACCTTGTTTAAGTCACTCTTGTTTTGGAATTTCTGTTTGCTTTTGCAGAACTATTTTAAGAGATGATGAGACAAATTTTATAGTCATTGGTCAGGAAGCCAGGAAGGCTAAGTTAATCGAACAATGAATGAAAGAACTATGTGTTAGAAATAGCTGGGGTGTAATTAAGGCAAAGATACTGCTTATCTACTTTTATGTGATAGAAACTGCTAGATTGGAATCTAGGAAGACTGACTCAGCAAAAATTTGAGGGAAAACAAAGAGTTGTATCCTACAGTTAACCATTGAAACCAGTGAAACCAGTATTGCTGTTTATTGCTCTGTAAGCTATAGTTTCTTAAATTGTGCAAGAGTGATTGATTGCTATAAAGAAATGGGATGTGTGTAGTAAGTTGCTTTGTAAACCACATTCTGGTGATTGGCACATTTGAACGCATATAAATCATGTATGAAATCATGTTGCAAATTTAGGTTGCGCTTCTTGCTATGGACTTAACAGATAGTTAGGGGGAAAATGCTGTGTGTTCCTCTGACTCTTCTAGTACTAGAAAGCCTGTTAATCCTGTTAAATTGCTAATACAGTGTCACTTGGAAAATAAATATTTGCTTCTGGTGGACCTTGTTACAGAAGGGAATCTGCATTTTGGAAAGGAGTGTGTGATGGTTTTCCACTCATTGTGCAAATATTTATTGAATCCTGCTCCATGGCTGAGGAATGTAGTACGACAGAACAGAAACCCATGAGTGCGTCTTTCTTTCTTGTCATTTCTTCTCCCTTTTTCTGGCTGCTGTCACAGATTTTTCTGAGCTATAATGGTGAAGGGGCCCACAGGGAAGGTCTTTACTTTGTGTGTTGTGGATTTAAACCACTCCACATAGTCTGGACCCAGCAAATGTTCAGAGGTGACTCATTTGCTTATGAATGTGCTTGAATTCTCCCGAGCCTTCCCTGCCAGGATTCCCTGACCCCAGTTCCTTGAGGTGTTTGTTTTTTCCTCTAACTCTTGGCTTTACCTCTTGGGTCTTTGATTATCTGTGCCACAGACTTCTCTATCTGTGCCCCTTCCTTGAAAGGATTCAGAATGGCTCCTTTCCAGCTCTTCCTTGTGCCAGACCTGCCAGTTGCCAGGGGATACTCCCCTGTCTTGTCCTGCTCTTGGAAGGAGAAGCCAAAGTTGCTTCTCAGATACGTCACTGCCATACTGCCCTAAGTTGTCTGATACTTCTCAGATCAGAGACCAGTAAAAGATGACTTCTAAACTCCAGGGCAACATTACAAGCTCTTGATGTGTTTTTTTAAACTTCAGTATTTGCTTATTTATTTTGCAGTACTGGGGCTTAAACCGAGAGACCTACACGTGCTAGGCAAGTAGTGTACCACTGAGCTACATCCCCCCCTTCTTGATGTGGTTTTGAAGTGAAGGAGGTAGCTCTTTTACCCCCGTGCTTCACAGTTGCTATTATCTGACACTTTTTCACCCCTTAAATTAGTAAGGAGTCAAATGCTTTTTTCCGCTTTGAAATTTGCATTTTGAATTTGCACCACCCTGTGTGTCTGATATTTATCTCTGATCCCTCAGCCCAAACTTATTTTAATATCCAGTATATACTGTACTTTTCAGATATAATAGTAGTTCATTTGTGTTTTTTTTTCCCATGGGAACTTCCCTAAGAGTAGTGTTTTGTCCTTTTATTTTTTAAATTTTAATGCATGGCTAAATTATTCCAAGCTCGTATGCCCAGAGAAAGATCAGTAAATACTTCTCTGTTTACTCTCTGGCCTTCCTTACCTCCTATATAGTACAGATTTTGTCAAACAGAAGAAACGTAGCCCAAGACAATGATTTACATTTCATCTTTAGGTAAATATAGAGGCTATGGGGTTTGCCCTGTATCTACATCCCTATAGGATGTCAGATGAATATATGGTGGAGGAATTGGGATGTTGGAGGCAGAGAAGAGGTCTTAGAGTCTATACGCAGTCCTTGGGATTCTTATTTGTTCCTGTGACTTCTGTTTATGTGATTAGGACAAACAATTGCTGAGTTGCACGCAGTTCTGTTTTTCTATTAAGGGAATCTGGGCAAATCACTTTATTTGACTCCCAGAACATATCTGCCAGTCTTCATGTATTTTTAGCATGTATATTCCCTCCTGAGGCACATGAAAGCCCCAGGTGTACTGCGTGCCATGTGGGTGCCAGCACGAACCTAGTATGGCCAAGGCTAGTTGTCAGCATTGCTGATATTTTGGGGCTGCTTCTAAAGAAACCTTCCTATCGAGTACAGTACCACAATACTTGACCCCGATGAACCGCTTGTGTTCTACATCCTTATGACCAAAATACTTCATGACAAATAGACATGCGAATTTATTTATTTCTGCCTGAAATTTTGCCTGTGCTCTGTTATCCTCTTTCATGTGGTCAGCCTCCTGGGTGAGACTAAATAGTACATGGGGATGCTGGTAAACAGAGACAAAGACACCTGAGGATCTGAAGATCTTTCAAAAACATTGTGCTAGTGCCAGTGTTTCTATTATATGTCGCTACTACGTGGTATCAAACAAAAGGATTGCATATATAGGATACATCCTGTATATGCTATAGTAGCTTTGTGGTTTTGGGTATATCCCTTTTTCTCTGACTCTTGGATAACCCTTAGGTAAATGAGGATGATAGTGTGTGCATCACATAATTATCATGAAGATTAAATAAAAGAGCAGACTTACAGCATTTAGAACCAGGCAAAAACTATCAGGCACCCAATAAGTGGTAGCTTTTAAAAATTCTTCTTCTTCTTCTTCCTTGTTTCCCTACACAAACTTTCCTTTTAATCAGGAAGATAATGTTATTTTCCTGAACATTCTGTGTCCAACTTCAATCTTGGGCTCCACATTTAGCTTTTATACTAAAATTTTTTGAATGTTCTCCCTTCACCTTGCCAATTTAAATCCTACTTATTCTATAGCACCCAGTATTAGCATAGTTTACTAGGACCTTTTCTGATAGCTTAATTTCTTAATTTCTCACTAATCTTCCCTTTCATTTAACTCCCTTAATAATATAGAAAATATGACTGTAGTCACAATATTGTTTGAAGTATATTTTTTTTGGTCATTGTTTCTGTAATTTTCCTATTTTTCTACTGTTTTCTTTAGTTTCTTCAGCCACATGGTTCGCTTATGTAGAGAAAGCATACCATGCTTTGCTTCTTTTTGCATAATTAAAGTGTATAGTAAGTGCTCATTAACTAGTTGTTACACATATGCCAGTATGAAACTTTGACTACTGTTGACCTATAATAATTTTTAAGTTACATGTATTGGACACCCATGAGGTTCCTTGGGCAATGTATACTAAATGTATTTAATGTTTGTAGTTTTGAATGTTAGCATATATTGTGGAATCCTTCTGGAATTTGAACTTTTGATACTTTGATTAAAAAGAGTTAAGACCGGGTACCATTTGAGTTTGAAATAACTTTCTCTGCAAGTATCAGGAAACTTGACTCTGGAGACTTGAAACAAATAAGGGTTTAGTTTTCTCCTGTACTGAGATGTCCAGCGGCTAGCAGTCTGGGGCCATCCTTTCTTCCTCAGTGAGCTTAGCGTGTCGACTTCCTTCTTGTGCATAACATGTCATTTTTGCTTTGGTAGTTAAGTATTAGATCCTGCATTCTGGGCAGAAAGAAGTAAGGAGGGACAAAGGGTAGAAAGTGACACTTTTCTCAGGTCCTTAAAATGATTTTTATTTACAGGATCAGCATAAACTTTCATGGCACTCTGGCCAGCAGACCTCTGTGTGCGTTTCCTTACATGGAATGATGTCCATGGCTAGCCCTCTCTGGAACTGGGCTGAAAGCAGGGGCTACTTGAGGGCTGGTGCAGATGGAGCATCACACAGATATTAAATTACAATTTAAGTAGGTAATTTCCCCGTGGAAGATACCCTCTATTATATATCTCTCAGGAAAATAACTTTTTTGGCTATTGAAACTACTAAATTAACTTCCAAAGGGAAGGTTCTACGTTTTTTGAGGGTGTTTTGATGCTTATTGGCCTTTTCTTGTTGTCAAAAAGTCTATAACAAAAGATATTGTAATCTTACATTTGGATTGAAGAGCTGCTCAGAATATAAATCTTTGTTTTATTGCTGAAAGAAAAAAGAAAAGAATGAGGCACTGCTTAGCATCTTGAAAGACACAACAGGGATGTATTTCCCTTGTCTTCGTGTGTGTGCCCTTTAATTTTTTCATTCCTCAAGCAGAGCTCGGGCAACCCCAAATTAAAGCAGCTCATGCTGTGTAGCACGTGATGATTAAATTTTATCTGGCTGTTCTGGAGATGGACAGATAACAGTTCTTGCAGAAAACCTTTTGTAGTGTCTGAGGAGACCACTGTCACAAAGAATGCTGCAACTCTCTGTGGTACAAGAGAAAGTTAAATTAGACCTGCCGAGGTCCTTTGCAGGTAGCCATCCTGCTAATGGTATTTGAAATGTGTTGGCTGAACAGAAATGGAGTGTCCTAAGTGAAGTTTCATTAGCTGTGGGAACCTGTTACAAGTACCACCCGGTTGTGTATGTTTAGCTAATTTCGTGGTCTTTTGAAACTGCTTCTCAGTTTAAAATGCTTATTACCAGTAAACATTGTACATTAGCACTCAAGAGCCCAGAGAAAACATCACTTAGCCTTTGATAATGGACAACTGTATAACAGTGGAAGATGAGAATTAATTATCTTTATGCAGATGTCACATCACCCTGCAATGGAACAAGATTATTGATGCTTTGGAAAATACCCAGTTTGTTTTTATGACTATGCAAAGCAGGCAAATAGCTGCTACAGGATAAATGATTTGCATTGCTATTAATTCAGTGACTTACTCAGAGCATCAAGGAAAGTAGTGCACATTTTTAACATCCTTTTCTCCCTTTTTTAAATTCAAGAAGTATCAAAAAATATTTGAGTCTTCTGAATCAAGAAGTGTGGCAGACTGATTTTGCGTCTTTTGTTCTGCATTTTGCACAGATAGGGTATTTGTTTGCATGTTGAATCCTACACTGTAATGTTTTTGGCCCTGGCTGGAGAGAGCAGGCTTTGCTTATCGTACCTATGGGAGTGAGAGCATTATGGCATTCATTATAATCCCTGCTACTCAGGAGGCTGAGGCAGGAGCATATCGACTCTGAGTCCAGCCTGGGCAACTTAGGAAGACACTGTCTCAAAGTGAAAAAGAAAGAGGGCTGGGGGTGTAGCTCAGTGGTAGAGGTCCCGTGCATCCGTCTCTAGTGCTGCAAAACAAAACAGAACAACAACAAGAAACTTAAATCGTGGCTTTTATTTGTATTAGAATTGTTTCAGTGATACAAAGAGGTGGTATAGCTACTAGAAAAAGGTATTAGACACTGTAGTTTGGGGAATAAGCAAGAACCATATGTACATTTTCAAATTATTTTTTCTTCATTTGCTTATTTATTGGCTTTTTGTTTGCATCTGTAATTTTCCTGTTGAAGCAACGAACACCAGCATCTTACCGTCAGCCTAATAAATCCTGTGTTTTCAGGTAGGTCCGTCTTGTTTCTCTCTTCTCTCCAGGGCCGGGGTTCAGTTAGTAATAGTATATGGCACCGTGTATGGTTTTGTCTGTTGGGTAGTATTTTGTTACATTATTTGTGGGCACACTATGCTTCAGCACTTATGTGTACAGTAGAGATGCATAAGTGATACCAACTTCGGGCTTTGTGAAGAGACGTACATGTGTGTGCGCACGTGCACTCCTACATTATAAGCAGAATTCTAATGACAGATTCTCTCAGACCCCATTCCCTGCCCATTCAGTCAAACAAGGTACTATCGCGAAGGGATTTTTCAGATGCAGTTAAGGTCTCAAATCAAGTGACCTGAAGATAAGCATTTTGTCCACATGAGCCTGACCCAGATGATAGATGAGTTCCGTAAACTGGATTAGAGAGGAGGCAGTCAGTGAGACGCAGGTCCTGGGAGGCACTCTGCATGCCTCGTGGTGCTGGTTTGAAGAGACAGGGGCAAGTGAGAGAGAATGTGGCCAGCATACAGAAGCTGAGAAGGGCTACTGCTGATGGCCAGCGAGGGAATGGGGACATCACCCCCAGAGTAGCAAGGCAATGGAATTGTTTAACAACTGGAATGAACACGATAGTGGGTTCATCCTTAGAGTCTCTGCCTGAGAGGCTGGTCTGGCCATCACCTTGCTTTTTTGGCTTTGTGAAACCTTAAACAGGGAACCTAAGCAAATCACACTCACCTTCTAACCTGTGCACCTGTGAGTAATAACTCTTGTCCTCAGCCTCTACCTTCGTGGCAATTTAATATGCACTAATAGAAGACTTATACGCCCATGTAGATAGTCATTTCCTCTATACCAAGTGATGTGAAACACTACATTAATTTTGACTTTTCAGACCAAAAAAATAAAGTTGGGTAAGATTAACAGAATTTTAGATTTTCTGCAGCATGAGATTATGGAAGTCCAGAGACATTCAGATTTTCTCTGAGATTTTGGATCTGGCTAGTGACAGAATGGGTGTAAGCTTATCTTTTGATACAAAGTTCTGTATTTTTTTACTTGTATTTCACTAAGGCGAATAATGAATTCTAGCTTTAAATTTGAGGAGTGTAAAATACCTAATTAATGGCAAGTTCTCTGTCATAATGCCAAAGAGGAAGGAAAGGAATAGGGAAAAAGGTAGTTTCCAGAGAGTATTATTAGTTTTTACTTAAAGATTTTAAAGCATAGAAAAAAGTGTAGTGTTCATGGTTGTGGTTTGTGGTGTGTAAGAGTGTTGCTGCATCCTGTGGAGTATTATTTCCTTTCAAACTGACCCACTGTTGAATTCATCGTTATGCTTCCAGTGATATTAGGAGTATGATAAAAGTGTTTTTTGGGTTGTTTTTTTTTTTACTTGAAGTATATTTAGCATTTTTAAAGCATCTTTAGTGATAGCTACTATTTGACCTTTTTGGTATTGTTTCCAAATTGAGCTTTTGTACAATTCTAATATAAAGAATCAGGTTTGGAGATCAGTCTCAGTCTGGATAATATAATAAAAACCAGTCTGGGTAATAAACAAAAAATTTGGTCTAGGTAATAGAATGAGAAGAAAATGCAGGTATCATGGATTAAGATGAACTTACCTATTTGTTTCCTAAATGAAATCATAAAAGTTGAGAAGTCATAGAGCAAAGCTGATATAATTGGAATGAGTATCCTTTATCTTCTGGTGAGTAGTTAAATGGAACATGAGGTTTGGAGGGACTTGAATCCTTATTTGACAGCTTCCTCTCTAGTTGTGTGACTGTGGACAAGGACCTTAACTCTGCAGACTCTGGTTTTGTTAAAAGTAAAATAGAGATGAATAGTGTGAACTTTCTGCTTGTTATAGGAAAGAAATAAAGAAATGAACTGAGTGGATTAAAACAACAGCATGTAACCCCTTATATTTATAAGCCTAGTACACAGTTTGTGCTTAAGTACACTTTGTTTTCCAAACTAGCTTGTAGTGGTAGGCAAGTGTTATGTTCAGGTTTGATAAGTAAGAGTAGTTTATTGTTTTACTTGAATTTGAGAGAACTCCTCAGTGAATCTCATCTTCATTTATTTCATCATAAATCTGCTGAGCCCTGAATTGTGGCTCAGAGTGTTTGGTGGCAACTGAAGCAGGCAGACAACTGAAGCAGGCAGAGTGGGCGCTTCTGTTTTCTTAGCCTTCTTTACCTGCCCTGGGCCCTCGTGTCACCCACAGACCCTCTCTGGCTTCTCCTGAAGCGCCAGCCTCTTTTAGTTGGACATACTTTTTGTGCATTTGTATTCACACTGTGGGAAAACAAAATCCTTGTTCTCTTAGACTTATATTCTAATGGGAGACATGGATGCCAAATGATTTCTTTTTTACTGTTATCCACTTGCTTGTCCACCTGCCCTGAATCTAGAAATCTGAACACCGCTCCCCATGTAGATGTGATGCACTTTTTATGTGGGACTGAGCTTCTGCCCGTGAGGCCCAGCGTCTGCACAGAGAAGCGCGTGTCTCTATTCCTGTCATGCCCCTTGGAGCAAATTAAGCAGTGGCAAGGCTAGTGTTTCAGGAAGAAGGATTGAGATTGTGTTAACAGATAGAAACTGTATTGCAAAGCAGACTTTAAAAATGGAAAAGACAATAGTTCTCTCAGAAAGATATACAATAGTCAATTCATGTGTTCGTATAATGGTTCACTATGCACTTGTCGCTCTTTGTCCCAATGCTTTAATCATATTTAATTTAACAAGTTGTGAAGTTCCCCTTTAGTTCTATACTAGTGAACTCAAGAAATTAAAACCATTTTTTCAAGGTAGGCTCTAAATGCTTTTCATAATGCTGACCAAGCAGGCAGGCGTCTGCTAGAAATGAGCATGCACGATGAAGATGAAGGGAGGAGATGGGCCCTGAGCCCTTTTCTTCGTGTTTTGAGACGTGACATGAAATGGCCCAGAGCTTGCCATTTCTGGAAAGACTCAAGGATCTTACTTGCATTTTTCACTTCATTCTTCCCACCCATCACCTGCAGCAAGTAGAGTTTATGGCAGAAATAATCATGATGTTAATGATTTTATAACAGTGGCTGATATCTATAGAGTTTTTTTTTAACCTAAGGAAAAGTGCTTTGTTTGAACTAGCTCATTGAATTTTTACAATAGTGTGAGATAATAATAGCTATCATCAGTCCTGTGAGATAAAAATAACTATTATCAATCCTGAGACTTATAGCTATTGTCTGTTGTCTGTCTGTTTCAGATACTGCACAGAGTGCTTTACATGTGAGATTCTCCTAGTTCCTTGCCACAATCTTGAGAAGTATTATCCCTCCAGAATATAAATTCTGTGTGGGCTCTGACTTTGTTTTCTTCTGGGCTAAGTCCTAGGACCGCAGCTGGTATAATACCTGGTGTATAATAGTATTTAGTGAATTGTTATTAAGTGAACAAATTCTGCTTTTTCATTCTTCCCTTTGGATGGAGAAACTGTTAAAGAGAAGTAAAGTAACTCGCTCAGGTTCAAATGGTGGAGGTGGAATTTGCACTTAAGCAAATGTGACTTCAGAGCCGGAACGCTCCTTTGTGTGCTGTGAGAGTTATCTTTTTGTCAACAAATTTCTGAGATTGTGTTAAATTCTGGGGCCGAGTGAAGTATACACCTAGGTTTCAGAAATAAAGCATATAACATAAAATTATTTTAGAAAATTCAGAATTTGTCTATTGTAAATCATCTCTTAATGGGAAAGCTCTGGTTTTGATGTCTAATCTTGAAAGTATTGTGGAGAATGTGAGTGTTGCTTGTTAATGGAAAAATATGAATATATTAATATTATATGAATATGTTAAGATTCTGTAATACGTTCGATAATATTTTCAGCTCTTTAAAGAAAGGAAAATGTCAAACATAAATTTAGCAAATGTTGCCAGTGTTTATTTTATAAACTATAATACATAATTAAGATAAGGATTTTCAAAATTTATTGGAAATAATACTGTCAAATACTTTTTTTACCTTTTTGCACAACTGTGAAATTATTAACATGCACATTGTGTGGAATCTTAAATATGCTTCATGCCTTTGTAGTTCCAGTTAGACAGTGTTGTATTAAGGAATGAGCAGGATGTCAAGGTGTTTCAAATGCATGTCCTTCTCCCCTTCAAAAAGGAAAAAAACAATTTATACTGTCTTCAGAATCTTATGAACATGTCCTTTATCCTGACGAATATTATGGGGGGTATTATTTTTCGAAACTGTTGCAGTTTTTATAAGGGAAAAATGCCATTTCTTTTTAATTTGCTGTCTGTATTTTTGGTGAAGTTAAACATTTTTCCAAGTGGTTATTAGACAGATACACCTCCTGCCATAGACCATCTAGTTTTTTATTAGGAGATCTATTATTTTGTTTTTAAAGCTCTCTAGTTGCTTATAAGAATTTCATGGCTGGAGTTATCCATAGTTACTAATACGTAAACTGTTTATATTCTTGGGAGCATAAACTGGGTAGCATTCAGTTATTCTTTTGGTAAATTGGATTAGAGACTGTGTAAAGACCAGACACTGCCTCCAGAAAATTAATTTTAAATTCAGAATATAAACTTTATTACATCATTTTATGGTTTTGTCAACATGAGTAAACATCTTGGGGGTAAACATCTTGCATGCAGAAGTTTAAAGACAGATAGCCACTATGTTCAGTCTGTGCCTTAAATTAGAAGCAATGAACTTCATAAATAATTATCTGAGTTTAGGGTATAGTTTTAACAATACCCCAAGTCCCCTCTCCTGTGCCTTCTCTTTACCCCCAGTCGCAGCTGTGCTGGGCAGTGGCAAGGCGCACTTTGAACTCGGTGTGTCATTGCCCTGCTTTCCTTAGGCACCTTGGCCCAGGTCACCTAGATCAGCTGTTCCTGCTGCGTCTTCTCTTCTTTTAAACCAGCAAGACAGAGGTACTAACCTTATTGACCGTGTGTATGTGTGTGTGTGTGTGTGTGTGTGTGTGTGTGTGTGTGTTTGTCTGTGTGTGTGCGCGCGCGCACGTGAAGCGTTCAGGCAGATACCAGAGATGTGGGTGGTCCTCTAGGCTGCTCACCTTCTCTGTTCATCACTCCGGCCCTCCCACCCTCAGGAACCGAATCATTCTTCCTAAATTAGCTGTGTAAAATTTATTTCATAAGAATGTACAGGACAGAACTGTTTACTTCTGCAAGACTTGATATTGTCATATTAGTATGCTACTTGAAAATAAATAAAATGGCTTTTTTTTAAAATGAAAGATGTTTTCTGGCGAAAAGAAAAACTGACATATACTGGCATATAAAAATATTCTTTAAGCTGTTTCTTCTTTAGTGGTTTTGTCACATAGAGGGTCCAAATTTAAAAGTAAACATGATTTTATATGATGTTTTCTTGCCAGCGATTTTTTATTGGCCAGTGTTTTGATGGCTTAATAATTTTGTTTTATGAGACAGGGTCTCATTATGTCATGCAGGCTGGCCTTGAACTCATGGTGATCCTCCTGCCTCAGCCTCCCGAGTGCTAGGATTACAGGTGTGGTGCCACCATACCCAGTAGGCTTAATAATTTTAACTGGAGAATATAATTAGGAAAATTGTTACTCATTTCTGTTTGCTCAGTTGAGAAGAATCATAAGAAAACTGCAGCAGCTCATTTCTTTCAAAGAAGGCACGAGAACACTTCACGCATAACTTATAAAATTTAGGTCTCTTTCCTATGATAGCCAAAGGCATAATAAAATCTCGGAGAGGCCCAATTGATTATGTATAAAGCTGTTTAAATTTTCAAAGATTTTCTAAAATGCTCCTCTAGTTTCTTGCTACAAAAGTTAATTGATTTCGAGTGTCAGCCTTTGTCTTATGGTGATGAAAATGGCTGGCTTTCCCAGGGCTATAGAGGTAAAAATAAATTGCACTATGTTAATTAGAAAACATTCATGGAGTTAGAGCCCTCATTGAGTGGATTCTCTCGGGAGTCTTAGTAGGTCATGTTTTGCCCGCTTTGGGACATTCTGGGATGCTGCAGTTGCATCTGGGAAGGGACGAATGGAGATGTTACTAGAATCAAGAGAATGAGATTTATGTGTGTAAGTCCACCTGCTTTTCTCTGAGACACCCCAAAGGAATGACATCTGCTAACATTTCTATTATTCTGCCTTTTGTTTATCAGAAATAAGTTGGGAGGAGATAAAGAAATTAAGTCATTCTTAGGGACTACATCGTTTTAAATGCACCCTCTCTGTGGCTTCTAGACATAAATACTCTGTTATTGGTTTTCCTATCAGTAGTTTAATCCATTGAGTTAAAGAAACAGAAAGAAAAACCCATAAGCTTTTGAGGCTTAGAGAGTTTGTATTATAAGGAGACAGCCCTTAGTTAAAATAATAGATGTGCTCTGCTAGTTTATTTATAGAACAAAACTTTGCAAATTAAACATTTCGATCGTACCGAAGGTACTTGCTCTTAAAAGTGTTTCGACTGTATCAGTTCGTGCAGTAGCGTATCGTTTTGGAATGTGAATAAGCACTCATGAATTTACGTGGCCTGGGGATTGGTTTTCTTTTACTTGATTTTTGAAAAGCACAGTACAACAGCACTCATCCCCTTGTGAACAGGAATATTTGAGGGTGGGTTAAATGAGCTGTAGAGAGCATCTCAGTAAAAAGGTGTCATGCAAAGCATAATTATTTTCCAAGTGCTATCTGTGAGCCGCTTTCACAAACCAAAGCTTCCTTGAAATAGAGATTATAATCAGAGTTCATCTGTATACCATTGTATTTGGAGTGCCTGCCAACATTCCAACTTGCAGTTATTTCGAGGACAAAATTCTTCAAATTCGTCAGTGTTGTAAGCAAATGTAATTTAAATTCTGATTCGTGGAAACTTATTATAGAGGAGGCCTAGGGCAGGTGAGTAGTGTATCTGTTTATTCTCGGTTCTCTTATGCTGTGGGACAGCACCTGATTGTGGTAGGTATCTGTTGTGCGTGTGTCTCTGACATCAGTTCCACTTTTCTCGCAGTGCGGGAGTTTCTTCTGGAAATCTTTCTCGGTATTTTCTGCCTAATACAGTTTAAGAGCTGTTGTTCATTTCCCACCCTTTGCTCTAATGGCCAAGAGCTGTTCTCCTGCCCACATGCAGATGGCTAAGTAACTGAAGTTGGTCGAGCGAGATTCAATTCCTGCAATTTTTGTTGAAATTTTTGTTGGAATTGTTGGAAAGAAGACTGATTTTTTTCCCCTGGCTTCTTTAGCCAGTGTGAAGCAAGGTGACCTGGTGGTGAGGGTAGCTTTCTCGCTACCATCATTCCCAAAAGGAAGGCAGGTGGAGCGTGGAGCTGGAGACACGAACTCCGCGCCCTCGTCTGCGTATCTGATTGGTTGTGGGAGCTAGTGAGTTCTCCTGCTCTGTGTGTGAGCCGGCTTTCTGCCGCTTGAGACTGAAATGGACTTGAGTGACACACTTTGTAGTTTAGTGTCCGATCTGCCTTCACCCTCAGGGCTAACTTTTGGTGAATGTTTCATTTTTGTTGTTAATTTTTCTTAAAAATTTACCACAATAGGAAAAAGAAAAGGAAAAAAGGGAAATATTTACTTAGTGTAAAATGATACAGTAGGAAAAAAACACTGACAGCCTTACATCTGTGCTCATAATTGACACAGACTGCTCTTGTCTAGCTTGGAGTCAAGGTTACAGAGGCTCAGAAAGCCAGCTGAGGGAACCTTCCTCCTCTTCTGTTATGTGAACGAATTTATGTAAGAATAGAATTAGCTGTTCTTTGAGTATACGGTAAAGTTACCTGCAAAACATTCTAGGTATAGTTTTAATATTTCCTTACATTTCCCTTAACTTTTCTAACTTCCATTGCATGCTTATAATAATCTCTTTATTTCCAAATAATAGCATGTCAAATTATAAAAAGAAGATAATCTTTGCCCTTTAATTCTGCTCTCATCTGTAGTGATTTAAAATTTTCTCATGTAGAAACATTGCTACTGTGAAGTGTGTGTGAATTGTAAGGACAGATGAGTTCCTACTTGGCAGAATAGCCGGGTTATTGGAGTCTGTGTGGAAGAAATGAAGACAAAGCCTACTTGCCTTTACCAAAGCAGAGGTCGCCTGGGAGCGGTTGTCCTGCCAATAAAGCTGCATGAGGGTTTTACCTTACCGACGTGGCCTCCCAGTGTTGGCAGGTATACTGCTTCCAGATTTGGTCGCAGCATGGGACAAAAGAATATGCAGACCCCCTCCCTGCCTTTGAATAATTAGCATCAGCATAGTATCCTGAACGGTGATCAGATATAAAGAAAATAAGCACATAAAAAACCTAGAGAGATTGGGCTTTTGGGAGCTATCTAGCGGTGATCACCAACTCTGTTGAGCGAGGAGACGATTGTGGATTTGCATAGTGTTTTTCTGTAGCCTAGAAGCCTCTCCTCTTCTTTGGAGGGTGCCCACCACATAGTGGAAGTGATGGCTCCACGAGCTGTGTACACAGATGGGCGGCTACTGATCCAAACACCACACAGCTACAAAAGGATTTACCCAAACGACTCCAATTGAGCCCCTTGCTCCAGGGCCTATTCTTCTGGTGAAGAGAGTTTGAATCTGTGCACTGGTGGTAATAATAAAACTATTGCTATTTCAAGTGTATTTTAGCCTCGTGTTTATTTTAGTCCAGATTGTTTCGCTAAAGCAAAACCTTGATTTCCAGGGATGAAAGGAGAACGTGAAAAGCCCAAATCTCAGTTCTGACATGACTTTAGAGAGCGCAGTTGACTCCTGTTAAGTCGAAAATAAGTGGATCCAATTTCCAGCATACAGACTGCACAGTATAAACTTTAAATAGTTCCACTGGGCATCTATTAGGGAACAAGTGAGTCTCCCCAGTGGTCCTTACAACTCGGAGCATTCCTCTATTATTTATTGTTGTGCTTTGTTCGTTAGGTTCTAAATAGAATAAATATTGCTCATTTACACAGTTACTTTCTGTTGCAATTTTCTCATGAATAAAATCTCTTTAAAATATTAACATTTGGTTAAATGCCTTGAATACTTACCAAAATTTTCCATATAAATTGTGTTGCTTATCTTTATAGCAACATTAAGGGGCCAGTGGATTTTAATGTTCCCCTTGGGGCAGGTCATTGAAGAGTAGCCTGAGACTCTGTAGATGTTAGAAATACACTTCATATACTTTGGGAATCCAGCTTGTACAGTGCTTGTTATCACAGTTGCTGTGGTTATAGTTTGCTTTTGAAAATAAACAAAAAAAAGTTTATTAGTGATTTCTTAGATTACTCCTTAATTCTTCTATCTCTTCCTGCTTAATGCTACCAACATCTTCACTCTGGCATTAAATCATAATAATCACTGTCTGCTTTGAATACCTCAAAATCACATGAAAATGCAATGCGAAATGCACAAATTTCACATCTGCTAGGAGATGGAAGATACTGTGCAGTCAGTGAAATTGGCTTAATGAAGTCTGAGTTAATACGTAAGCCCCTAGACTAGTGGGTGTGCAGGCTGGATCAGACACTGGGCCCCACGGGTACTGACGAGAGAGGTCCTGCCAAAGGAGTATGATAGAAATACCGAAGGTTGGATGAGTCTCCGGAGCATTCAGAAACCTTGACTGTTTTGGCAGAAGTAGTGCTTTTTTTTTTTTTTAAGATTTTATTGTAAGTTAAATGTGAAGTGAGATTTGTATAGTCTTGTTATGAATTAAAAAATATAAATTTTATCTTATTTTACACTTATTAGCGAATACAGGCAGTGTATGAATATCTATGTACTTCCCCAGTCCCATATTTCTGTCTGTAACATGAAAATCAGTCTACAATTTTGTCTCTATTTTTCCCTTGGGTTTTTTTTTGTTTTTTGTTTTTTGTTTTTTTTGGTGCCCAGGGATCAAACGCAGGGCCTCGTGCTTGTGAGGCAAGAACTCTAGCCATGGAGCTAAATCCCCAGCTCCTTTTCCTTGGTTTTTAAAAAGTAGTTTTACCATGTATGTTTATTACTCTCTCTTTAGATTTGTCTAGGCTTGAGCTTTGTAAAAATCATGTTGAACTCAATAAAGCCTTCATTTAGCTTTTAAATAATATATATATATATATTTAAATATTGGGATTGAGATTGGGATTGAGTCAGGGGCTTCACACTGAGCTATAGCACCCCTTCTTTTTAAATTTTATTTTAAGACTGTCTTGCTGAGTGGCCCAGGCTGGGCTGGAACTGGTGATCTTCCCAGAGTGCTGGAATTACAGTCATGTGCCACCATGCCCAACTCAATGTAATGTTTTATAGTGTGGCATGTAGACTATCATACTCATTTTACTGGTCTATAATATTTTATAATATCACAGTATTATAAGCTGATACAGATCACCAGGAATTCTTACCTATTGCTGGAATGAATGTGAATTGGTCTAAAACTTTTCAGAGTAGCTTGGTGTTAACTTGTCAGGCTGTTTTTGAAGTTCTATTCCTAGGCAGAGATTCTAGATGTAGAAGGATTTATTTGCATTATAAAGTCTATGAAATTATCCATGAGTATTCATTTTCTCAGTGTAATATTAAAGGTTAGATGTATGACCTGTAACTGACGCCACCGATCTGCAGACAGTGCTGTGGAATAGTTATTTTCCAAACAGCAATTTAAACCCAAATCATACTGTGTGTTCTGGTATAATAAGTTTGAATAATAATTAAAACCCTAAAGGTGCCACCTGATAATTTTAGGCTATCTTGGGTATTATTCAGATGTACATATTTATCCAGTGGCAGATTCTCATGTGTTAAACATTTAACACGAACTCACTTGGTTTGAGAATGGGAAGCGCTGTTTCAATACCGGGTGTTACTGCAGCGTAGCCATCGAGGGCGGTGCACTAGTTTGGGTGTCAAGAACTGAGGTCTGTACTCTACCTCTCAAGCCTCATATGATCTTAATCCCTGAACACCCATTTCGTTATTGGTAAAACAGAGATGAGAAAATCAGATTTGCCTCCACGGCTATATGCCCACTTAGTGAAATAGAACATGGGAAATTATACTTATGTATAGTGGTACACATCTATAATCTCAGCTGTTTGAGAGGCCAAGGCAAGGCAGGAAGGTTGCAAGTTCAAGACTAGCTTTGGCAACTTAGTGAGATCCTGTCTTAAAAAAAAAAAAAATTAAAAAGGGCTGGGTATATAAATAACTCAGTGGTTGAACACTTGCGTAGCATGTTCAAGGCCCTAGCTTCAGTCCCCAGTACAGCAAACAAACAAGACCAACAAAACTTGGGAAGATTACTTTCAACTGTATAGTGCTTGCTATTATTGTTGTTATCCGTGTTTGAAGAACACTGCTTCAGGAGGCAAAACGAGTTCACATCTTTTGAACATTTAAATCAAGAGAGTGTGTCTTAGTGTCCTAATGCATATTAAAATAGCCTTTGAAAAGGATGCCATGAATTCTGCATAGTGTCTGAACTTGCTTTCATTTCACTACCTAAAATGATCAACAAGCTATCTTAATTTAAAAGAAATTTACTCTTTCAAATGGCTCATCTAAAACTTATCTTTATGTAGAGATAAGATTCTAATTGTAAATTCTATGTACTTCCTTTGCTTTTTATGGAAAAATTCCTAAGAGTGACACAAAAGCAGTTTTATGTGAAGAGGGTACACTGTAACATTGAGGTCGTGATCTTATTTAGTAGCTATGTAATACAATTAATATTTAAGCACTGAATTCTGGCTCAAACATTCTGGTAAAATTCCATCCCTTGATTGATACATTATAATCTTTAATAATAGTAATTTCAAAATTTCCATTTGACTCTTGCTTTATAGAAAGCTGGAAATGTGAGAAGTTAAAAATAATTGTCAGTTTTTCTAAATTCTGATTACAAATTAGCAGTCATGTCCTTTTATAGATGACAGCCCAAAGGTTAGTTAATATCCCTTAATTTGTAGCCCGGATGGATTAATGCCTATGGGTTAGAAACACAGGAGTGGATATATGAAGTGACTTGGAGAAATGTTGGCATGTTTAAAGCTTCAGTATGCTGTTAAGCTAAATGCAAACAGTATTATTTTACCAGATTTTGGGTTATATCACTAACCTGATTTTTAGAAATTTATGTTCAAAACTATTATCCTATAAATGGTGGTGCCCCTGGATTTTGTCCTTTTCCTATTTGTAATTTCTTGGCTGGGCAAGTTATACTATTACTTCTATCTAAAGTTAGGCTATTTTCTAACTGAGTAAATTCAGGATGTAACTAACTTACATAAGGAAAATATCTGGGATTGCTTTCCATTTTGAAGGTGTAGTCAACACTTTGGAGAAACTGTCATTCAATTGAATCTACACAGACCTTTGTTTGGAGGATCTTCCTAGCAAGGTGTCTAACAGCAATTAGACCATATCTTTCTACTTATGATCAGAGTCAAAATCTGGAAAAATGCCTATCTCTGCAAATTTTCACTTGGTGAATTGTATTTTCTACCTTTAGGAGAATATTATTAAATTATCTCCTGCTTTACGTGGCTTTGGCTGGTACTATGCCCAGATTTATTTTGGAAGCTGGTGGTAGCACATTGGTAGGTAGAAGTTGAGCATCACCTACAGAAAGTGACGTGGTAACTTAAGAGTACAGGAGACTGCACAGTAAGGGGTGTGGAGTGAATCACAGACACTTGAGTTCAGTTTTTATCCTTGCCACCCAGCAGCAGTGTGATCTCCGTCAAGTTCATTAACTTCTGACTCTCTGTTTTCTCACCTCCGCAAGTACAGAGGACATTTTTGGTTGTATTAAGTGTTACAGGAGATGGCGATATTAAAGCGTGATGATTTTCAGTAATGGTTTGTCATTATGAGGCTTCAGGATGATCAGGAAGGAGAAATTGCAGAGCAGTGAGAGTTGGGATGAGCCGGGAGTCCCTTGGAATGGAGATGGCTCATCAGGCAGACCCAAGCTACGGCCATCTCGACCTCAGATTCAAATAAGTATTAGCTTGAAATCCTGCCCCACATATGGAAGAATTCCCTGTAGCCTTACCATCTATAGAGGCTGGAAACTTAACATTTCTCTCGGCCACTGCCTGTTATAAATTTCTGCTGTTGCTGATATCTTGATTTTGTTACGCACTGTATTTCCTCCTTGTGGTCTTTCATTTCCATCTGCTGAAACTGCCTAGGCTGATGTGACCTCTTGATTGCAAGAATCCCACTGATGTTCGTGCTGTGTGTCCAGTCTGCAGGAAAGCTTGATGTGGTGACAGTTCACAGTGTAACATAACAACAACTTAAAACAGACCTTTGCAATCTCGGCCTTCGAAAAACACTCAGTTGTTACTCTTCTGGGAACTCTTCATTGTTTCTCTCTACTCTCCCCTCAGTACCAGCCTTCTGCCACAATGCTAGGTGTTACCTCCCATCTGCTTGATTCACTCATCCCTGTTGCCCCAGATCCTTGTGCAGTTTTACTGCAGAACTGTTTAGATGTCCTGTCTTGAAACATCCTGGTCTTCATTTACATGGTGCTGGCCTTACTCCAAAGCACTTCCGTTCCAGAGAGGAATGCTGTAGCCATTCAGTCTCTTATTTAAGGCATTATTTCCTTGGATGAAACTTGAGAGATTGAATATGAGACAAAGAAGAGAGAATCAAAAATGATTCTAGAATTCTAGGTTGAGAGTCTAGAATATCATTGTCTGCACTGCAAATGTTTCGTTGTTGTTGTTGTTGTTGTTGATATGGGTATATACGGGACAAGACTCTGAATACTCTGTTACCGTGAATATTTGACATTTTCCTTAGGCTAGATTTAAGTCAATTATCTTCATAAGATGTAGACTAAAAAATGCAACTATAAAAGGGTGGATAGCTGTAAAAAACCTATCCACTGTTCACTGTGTTTCCTTTAAGAAGGCGGAAATGATGTGCAGGAACTAAGGCAGAACAATGCAGTGGTGATCAGTCATCAGGAAGATGTTTGTCAACTTCCAGCTTGCAGAATGATCCTCACAGGGAGAGGCACTTCATCAATACCATCTTTTTACTTCGAAGCATTTAGTTGATGAAAAACAGGAAGCTTGGAGAGACAAAGCTGGTTCATTGGGATTCTCCCCAAGGAAGGTGGTGTGTGGTCACAGATAAGGGTGCATTTATTAGGAGGTTCCAGGATTCCTACAGCGGGAAGTGAGCAGCCTGAAGGGTGAAGGGGGCTGAGATACGAAGCACACTAAGCCCTGTGATGTTGGAAGTAGGTAGAAGGCTAGAGCATTTTAAGCATAAGCATGGAAATCCCAGACACAGAGAAACTTCTAGCCCTTTATATCCAAAGCAATGAGAGTCTTTTAACTCAAAAGCTGCCCAGACTTCTAAGCCAGCAGAGCCCAGGCCAGGACCTGCAGCCGTTTCACCTTGGCTTAAAATGCTGGTGTGTATTCTGAGTCCCGCCCCAAGGAAGCCTTGTAGGATGGGAACTAAATGATATTAAGACCCACCGAGTCCTTGAAGATTTTTAAATTTTTCCAATTAAAAACCTCGTTTGATAATCTATTCTTTTTTGACATTCTCTTTTAAGAAGATATACCTTTCATAATTGCATCAAAAAAATGAAATACTTAGGAATCTAACAAAGCAAGTGAAAGATCTTTGCATTGAAAACAACAGTACTCTAAAAAAGGAAATTGAAAGGCATATCAGAAAATGGAAAGATATATCGTGTTCTTGGGTAGGAAGAACCAACATAGTGAAAATGGCCATACTTCCTAAAGTACAATACAGATTTAATGCAATTCCAATCAAAACACCATTAACATACTTCACAGAATTAGAAAAAGCAATCATGAAATTCATCTGGACCCAGAAGAGACCAAGAATAGTGAAAACAATCCTGGGCAACAGAGGCCAGGTTGGGGGCATCACAGTCCCTGACCAATAAAGCTACTGTGATTAAAAACAACGTGGTACTGGCAAAAAGACAGACCCGAGGATCAGTGCAACAGGCTAGAAGATGCAGAAACAACTCCAAACACACTCAAATACCTCATCTTTGACAAAGGAGCCAAACACCCTCACTGGAAGAAAGATAGCCTCTTTAACGAATGGTGCTGGAAAAATTGGCTTACCACATGCCGAAAACTAAAACTAGATACATGTCTCTCACCATGTGCTAAACTAAAATTGAAGTAGGTCGAAGATCTAAACATTAAACAGAAACATTAAATCTACTTGAGAATAGAATAGGAAGAATGCTCAAAGACATAGGGGTGGAAAAAAAAAATTTATGAACAGAACCCAGACTGCATGGGAAGTAGTACAAAGAATCAGTGCTTGAGACCACGTCCTATTAAAAGGCTTTTCCACAGCAAAAGAAATCACCAACAGAGCAGGGCAAAAACCCACAGACTTGAAAAACATTTTTGCCAGCTGTCCCTCAGACAAACGTCTAACATCTAGAATATATAAAATATATATAAGAACTCAAAAAAATTAGACATGCCAAATTTAAAGACCCAGTCCAAAAATGGGCATCTGAAATGAATCAACATTTCTCAGATGAAGAAATAAAAATGACAAATAAATATATGAAAAAGTGTTCATAACTGGTCATTCGAGAGATGCAAATCAAAACAATGCTAAGATTCCATCTCACTCCAGAAAGAACAGCTATTACCAAGAAATCAACCAACAACAAGTGATGGCAGGGATGTGGGGAAAAAGGAACCCTCCTCCACTGTTAGTGGGAATGTAGACTGGTGCACCCACTGTGGAGATCAGTATGGAACCCCTCAAAAAGCTACAGCTAGAGGTTCCATTTGACCCAGCTATTCCTCTGCTTGGTATCTTCCCAGAAGAACTGAAAGCTTCATACCACAGCGATATATGCACAACCATGTTCATAGCAACACAATTTGTAATAGCTGAGTCTTGGAAACAACCCAAATGCCCAACAACAAAGCAACAGCTAAAGAAGTGGTTTTTCTACACAATGGAGTACTACTCTGCCATAAAAAAGGAATAACAAGAGACATTTGTAGGTAAATGGATGCATCTTGAGAACATACTCTTAAGTGAAATAAATCAGACACTCATGAGTACACATCAAATTGTTCCTCTGATATGAGAAACCTTAAGTGTAAATAAGGACAATGAGGTATAATAGATATTATGTAAAAGGAAGATAATATTCAAAAGAGAGGAGAACTAGAAAGCAAGAAGAGGGAAAAGGAAGGGAAAAAGGAAAGAAAGGGGAAAGGGAAAAAAATGGAAAAATGTAAATAACCCTGCTGTAAATAGGGAAGGGGGGAGCAGAAGAGAGGGGTGGGGAAGAGGGAGGGAAACCACGATACATCATGTACAGGTACAAAGTAACCATGGTGAATGTGATCATTATGATACATGGTCTTGGTAAAAAAATAAAAAATAAAAAAATGGAAATAAAGAATATTCTTTTATAATAGATTCTCTCATTCCTTTCTTTCATTTTTTTTTTCCTTATGAAAAGATACTTTTTGAGCCCAAATGATATGATGAGAATGAGAAAATGATGAATGTGATGACAAGGTGCCTGTGTTTTGGGGAGCCATTAGTCTCTCTGGGGGAAGGAGAGAGACTGAGTGTCTTGTTGGCAGAGACTAAACATAATAACATATTTACTGAATGAAACCCCGAGTAGGTCATAGAGAAAGGGATAATGAATCTATTGGTGGAATGTGGTCCTTGAAGGAAGTGTGAACCTTTATGGCCTCTTTACAAAATCCTTTCTTTGAAATTTCAGTCAGATTTTGTGAGAGCCTAGGTAAGTTTGTGTGTGTATTCACTCTGTTGCCTTTAATAGACAGCCTCCGTTTAAAAGAAATATATAAATAGCTGTCTAGTTACCCATATGTTTTTCTGCATTCACATTACTGATGTAAAGAATTATTCTAATAATTTCCCTGTAACTAAATGTTGTATTAGAGGATAAGGCAAACATAAATACAGTATGATATATTAATACACTGCTAGAGTCTATTTGTAAGTAGTTTATTTTTGCAGCTGTATTCATGAGTGAGATTTGACTGTGGTTTTCTTTTTTAGGCTGTATTTTTCAGGATTATGCTAGCATCATAAAATGATTTGGGAAGCTTTTATGTTCTCTGAAACATTTTATGTGACAGCAGTGGTTGTCCCTTGGGTTTGTATGAATTTATCTATATAGCAATATTAGTTTGGTTTTCTTTAGAAGACATTTCATTGATAACTTTTTATTGCTCTTGTGGCTTTTGATCTGTTTAGGTTTATTTTTCTTCTTGGCTCTTCAAAGCATTTTTTTTTGGAGAGCGATTCATAATTTTGAGTGTTTATAATTTATTAGGATGTATGGTGGATACTATTTCTTATTGCCTGAAAAAATCTTTGTCATATTTTTTGTTTGTGTTCTGTTTGTTATTCTTTATTTATTTCTCTTTAATAGACCTGAGCTGGGTACGAAACATTTTCTCAAATTCTCCAGAGGTTGTTTTTGGTCCTGGGTCTCAGAAGCACAAAGGGGCTGGGTTAACGCAGACAACCCAGGGTCAGGGTGTAGGTTAGTGTTAGAGCAGTTGCCTACCATCCTAGTCCTAGTTTGACCTCCAGCACTGACTGAAAAAGTAAAAAACCACATAAATAATGCAGGCAACCCTTGCATATTACACTCTACAATTGAGTCAGTATGTTTAAATCATTTCCCCAAGTGATCTGTAACTTTTGAGACCTGATCTACATAGTTTTCTTTTTCATGTTTGCTCTTAGATGCATCAGTTCTACTGTGATTTTTCTGTCTTTTAAACAATTTATGATTAAATTTTTTATTTATTTATTTATTTATTTATTTTAAACCAAGAACATGTATTGGTACATTCTACATACATTGGTCACATTCATTACATTTATTCTGTACCTATACATGATACATCTTGGTTCTCAATTTATGATTAAATTTTTATATCTTTTTTCTTGTTAAATTTGTACCTTCTGTGGTCGAATATTTATCTATCATATCTATGTATGCATCTATTTGTCTGTCTGTCTGTCTGTCTATGTATCTATTTATCGCGGTGCTGGGATTGAACCCAGGACCTCATGTGGGCTTGGCAAGTGCTGTACCACTGAGCTACATCCCCCGTTTGTTTTCTTTACTTTTTATTTAGAGTCAGGATCTTGCTAAGTCGCTAATTTACCTTGACTGGGTTCAAACTTATGATATTCTTGTCATAGCCTTCCAAGAGTACAGGGGCATATCACTTTGCTAGGCTCTTCCTTAAATTTAATTCGCCAATGTTTGGCTTGTATTTTAAAATTAATGTATAGTTTTGGTTCATTGTAGAAAAGGAACAACATTCTTTTAAAAATGTGCAAAAGTTTTCTTTCCCTGGTATGATGCATAAATAGTTTTAAAAAGGCTCCAAAACAATGAAAGATACATCAATTGAAATATTCTTGCATGTGTCTTTTGACAGGGTGAATGGAAAAGTAATGAATTATATCACTTTCTCTTTCTGTGTTATTTCTTTGTTTTTTTCTTAACGATGTATTTTTAGTAATTTTTTGCTACATGAAACCTCTCTAATTTACAGATTTTTTTCATTTACAAAAAATTAGGCATAATGTCTACTCCACAGATTTTAGTAATGCTCAGATGTCAAAATTCAGTCATTCTTGGCACAGTCGTCACATTTGTTCTATAGAAAATGTTACAGATATGTGTAATGTGTTTCCATTGCTTTTTCCCTCCTTTCCCCATCTCCTCTCTCTCTCTTGCTTTCTCCCTATATTTATAGAAGTACACACACACACACACACACACACACACACACAATGTTTTCTCTTGCATAGTTTGATGCTTTTGATGTCTTTCTGTTTAAGTTAAGAAGACTGTATATTTTTTCACTCTCACCTTAATATTTTAAAGAACACAAATACATATTTTCCTACTTGTTAATTTATCATAAGGACATTGGTGTTCTCCTTTAATTCTTTTTTTTTTTTTTTTTTTGGTGCTGGGGATTGAAAGGCATTCTCCTTTAAAAGTGACAAAATATTTACTTACATTGGTGTCCTCTTTTAGAAGTGACAAAATGTTTGTTTAGTTCTACTTCTTTTGGCCACTCTTTTCCCTCTGTTTCTGTAAGACTTCTTATTTTCGTTTTTATACTGTGTTTTTCTTTAGACACTGCCTGTTCCACTTGCCTTACTTATGGCAGGATTTGCAATTGCCGTTTCTTTTTTCCTCGGGGTCTTGGCTCCATGTGCGTGGGGCTAAAGACCGACGTTACGTGAGGGCCTTTGCATATCTGTCAGTCTTTTCTGCTTTCAATTAGACATGAGCAACTTGTGTGGTCATGTTGTTCTGGAGCTGCAATGCAGCTTCCTTGACTTCTGGAGAGTTTGCAGCCTGACTGATATTCCCCCTTTGCAGCTTTTTATTTCCTCCATCTTGGTGCTTCTAGGGTTCCTTTTTAAATTCTTACACTGCAAAGACAGAGTAGGGTAGGCTGGACTTTGTTCATTTTCCATCAGTGCTGCCTCTTACTGACCCTTTCTGTCTGTAGATTAGTATTTCATCAGCTATGAAAGTTTCTTTTTCCTGAATATTTCTTTCCATTTGTTCTGTGGCTTGTAAAGTTACCTGTAGGCTGGTTCCTTTGGTTTTTCCTCTACCCCTAGCTTTATTTCCCTTCTTCATCTCTGTTTTTTTGTGCTTTTCTCTAAAAGACGAAGTTTAGTTTCCAGCGATTGTTTCTATCGTTCATCACTTCTTATGAGGATTCAAATTCTGCCATTGCATTTTCGCCCTCAGCAAGCTTCTTCCTTAGTGAAATCTGGTACCTTTAAATCCTGTTCCCTCCTCTCAGCTGGTCTTCCCTGCTCTTTTGCAAAGTCTTGCCCTAGACTGCTCTCATGCTTGTTTCATAGAGGCCACGTTTTCTCAAGTTGTACTAGAAAGCAAAGGTGAGTTTAAAATTGATTTGTTTCCGGAAATCATACTTTGTTTTTGAGATGGGCTCTCTCAAGTGTTGCCCAGGCTGACCTTGAACTCCTGGTTTCAAGAGATGCTCCTGCCTCAGCTGGCAGTGTAGACACATGCCATTGCACCTAGCTCATTTTTTTGTGAAAGCAGGTTGTTTTTCATATTAATGTACGTTTTAAAGTGATGTCTTGTTTTTTCTCACTCACCTTTGCAAATGTCGAGGACCATTCAGAACTGGAGTTCCCCGTCCTGTGGGTTGTCACCTGGCTCCTGCTGCAGAACCTGTCTTGGGGCGCAGGCTGACGTAAACCAGCACTTCACGTGGACAGTGGACAGGGGAGAGGGGGAGGAAGCTGCAGCTTAGTTTTGCGCCTGCTTCTTTCTCTCTGCTGTTTGGCGTAGTATCTGTAGTGCCAGATTTCACACTGTGTCTGTGTTTTCGCTTTGACCTTAGCACCTGGTTTGTGCTATGGCTGTCTAATCCCCTTTCTCCTACTTCAGCTTTTTATAGAAAGAAAAGGCCCTAGAACATGCCTTCTTTCTGTGTATGGGGAGAGGCTGTGTGAATCATGAGCTTTTCAGCACAGCTGCTCTGAGTTATGCTAAATTGTGTGTGTCCCTTCTCCCGTGGCCTGTCCACACTTCCAGCTCTCAGTCCTGAAAATTAAGATGCATTAGTGGAATTGTGCCAGACACCTTTTATTTACTTCCCACGATGCTGGGTAATTTTTCTGGCAGGGGGTCTGGTTTTTTAGGCCCTTAATATCTTTTTTAATTAGGTTCCACATGTAATAGATGCGGGAAAAATTCCTCAAAGTTTCTGGCATCTTGCTGGTGTGCTTGTTTAGTTTATTGTGTTGATGCTTTTTCTACAGTTGTATATTTCTTGGTCATTACAGTTGGAGTTCTAAGAACCTATCAGCTTTCCTTTGGAGTAGAACCAAGTGAGAAAGCGATACAGAAATGAAAGGGATTACACACTAGTTAATTATGATAAAACTACTTTTAATACGGTGTCCACTGTGGCTGGTGGGCATGCTTAAACGTTTTCCTTACTGAGACTTCCACATGGAGTCCCAGATAGCATGGCCGGAGTCTTTCTCTTGCCAGGACAGAGCTTGCCTAGTGGCTGTGTGGCCAAGAGTGGGTATTAGGTGCACTCTGCGCAGGCAGGCAGGTCCCAGTGTCCTGTGCCAGCTCAGTCCCTAGTCACTCTAGCAGGTTCTGCTTATCAGGAGAGTGCTATGTGGAAGGTTAAGATCAGCTACGTGCTGGTGATGGCGGTGAGGCTGGAGCTGGCTGTGTAGAAGCCTCGTCTTCCCTCAGTGTTTGTGGAGTATGAGTATCAGAAGTGATGCAAGGACCTTATTTTTTATGTCTGAGTTCTGTTTTCTTTTGATGTAGTTTTCTCAAAACCTGAAGAATCAAGGTGTCTATATTCTTAGTGACTTTTCATTGAAAATTGTGTATCTTACCCCAAGTATAAAATTCATACTACTGGAGTTGAATTTTTTGTGTGGATGTGAATCACATTAGAATCAAAGTGTCTTTGAGTAATTTATCATTATATCCTTAATAAAATGCATCGCTGCAAGTTAAACTGTAACTTTTACTTGAGTTTGCTTAGGAAATCATAAACCTTCCAGCCCATGAAATTTAGTATCCCATTTGACAAGAGATGACTCTAATAAATGGGTAGGCAATTAAAATTCTTAAACATATGGATTTGATAGGTTGATTTGGTCCCGATAGCTCTCAGCCTGTTGTTGAGAAGAATATCAAGATTTAGGGTCTTAGATTTCCAGTTATGTTTTACCCTGTTACAGAGAATTAGAAGAACTGAATATTCTCTTTTTGTTCAGTAAGGTTTTCTCTTCTGTGAGAAGGGTCAGTAACTTTCTTCAGCAGAGTCTAGCATGCGTAAGTAGGTGCACTAATCCTTAAAACAGATTACATATACACAACCGTGATCTCACCCTTGAGTCATCCTTGAAATTATTTTACCTTTATTTGTGTAAGAAAACTGCTCTATTTAAGAGCTAACCTTCCTGTCTGTTTAAAATTACAAACCTGTTTTCTTATTTGTTGTCTGTTTGCCCTGTCAAATCATAAATTGTGCCAGAGCAAGTAACAAATGTTTTGATCACAAAGGGTTTCTAGCTGGATGCTCCTTAGAGAGCTGTTGGATCCTAGAAAGTAAATTTGCTCAGAGCCCATATCCCTTTGGGCAAAGGTCAGAAATTGATGATCTGTGGGGTCCTGCCAGATTATTTTCTTGATACCGCCAGTATCTGGTTTTCCTCCTTTAGCTAAATAATTTAAGCATTTATAGGTTGTATTTTAAATAATTATCTGAGATTCCAGATACCCTTACAAATTTGAAAGAGCTGGCAACAAGCTAGCAGTCCTGAACAAATGTTACCATGTGGTATCTACCATCAGCAGGAGCTAGCTAATTGCTGTCACATATTTGATGAACATCCTGTTTTTATGTTTGTTTTTTTCCAAACTGCTTGGTCACTAAAGGCTCTTAAGTTTCATGTGCTTGCTTTCAAACTAATCCTTAATTTCATTATGAGTAAGAATAAATAATGTAGCTTAAGTGCAGTGCTCTTGTACTTGACCACAATATGAATTATATTGGCATGAGAGTAAGACAAGGATAAATAATGGAGAAGGACAGAGAGGTTATCCATAAATAACTAATGAACAGTAGAAAGTGATAAGTGCTATTTAAGTAGAATTTCATCATACATACCTATATTTAACTTACAGAAATTGAACTATCATGGGTAATTGTCAGAGGAGAGGAAAGAATGGGGTACAGAAAAGGAAAAGAGGTAGGCAGGACAGTAGGTGATTGAGAAAGGGAGATAAGCAGGTGAGAAAGAGAAGAGAGGTGCTAATGCGTACGGTGTGCCTATACCATCCTCATAATGGCACTAGAGTGAGTGTGACAGAGGTCAGGTTAATCTTCTTGTCATTCCTCTTACTTTGTGTTTCTCACCAGAACAGCGTCTGTCTCTGCTGTTTGTTGTCAATTGGATATTTAGGTGGGAAATTTTCTTGCATATGCAAATCTGTGACTGTATTTATGTTTAATTGAACAACAGAAATTTGGTTCAAGTTTAAGAGAAAATGGGCTTGAGTTGACTTTGGGATTAGTCGTTTTCTTTATGTGGACTTTGTTGGGAGGCCGGAGCAATATTTGAGGCATAGTCTCACTGTACGGTTCAGGATGGCCTTGAAGTCCTGGCAGTCCCTCCAGCTTCAGCTTCCCAAGTGCTGGAATTACAGGCAAGCACCGCTAGCCTCACTGGCCTGTAAGGGATTTCTAAGAGTAATTTTGATTAGGCTCAGTGTTGGCTTCGTGTGCTGATCCAACTCCATGTAGCTTCTCCATGAATATTTAAATTGCTGTGGCAGAGGAAAGACACTGAACTTCTAGGCTATAATGTGCAGATGGTTCGTAGAGGAGGCAGCCTTTTTGGGTAGAGACTTGAAAGACTGGAAAGATTGTGGAAGAATTGTTTTACCTGCTATGTTGTCTATTATCCCTGCATGACAATTCAAATTAAAATTAATTGATAGGGAATAAGAAATTCAATCTTCACTTATACTAGCCACATTTCAGGAGCCCAGTGAACGCTCCTGACAGTGGTTGGCCTGCTGGAGTGAGCAGAATGTGTCCATCAGTGCAGAAGATTCTGGTAGGTGTAGTTAGCAGGTTGTATCATTGTAGGAGGGAGAAAAATAGGACTTCTGCCAAGGAGATCAATAAATTATTAACTTAAGAGTTTTTCCTGTCCCTCCCTACCCCCAAGAAGAAACGTAATTATATTTCCCCCTCCAGGAACCAAGAAAATTCTGGAATTTTACAAGTATTTAAATTCTATGTTGGATACTTGTTTTAGTCGATGATCTGTAGAATCTGTTGGTATGAGCTGGAAAGCAATGTTGTGGTGAATCGGGGGTGTCTCTTACCTGGGCATAAAAGAAAAGGACAGGATACTTATGAATTACTTTAAAAAACTGTTTATTGTGCTTCTTTATTTCCAAAAGTTTGAAAGAAAGTAGACTCTTTTCGTGTGTGTTTTTAAAATGTGGCTTGGTGTTTGTAGTTTTTCTTCTTATAATTTATATGCTATGTTGTTTTTTTGATGAGAAAATTGAGCCTGAGTGAAAATTTATATGTTGCTTGGCTGCTTCTAAAGTTTCTCCCGCCTCTCTTCTACTCACAGTTATTCCTGAGTTAGTTATATTGGTTGTCACCAGGGACTAGCAACTTCTATGTCTTTTTGGCAGTTTTAGAGTCTCGTTTCAAATTGTATACAGTCAAAAGCTTGACAGTGATTTGTTACTGCTAACCTAATGTTCATTTGATTGTACCACAGTTTGTGATAAAATATCTGTTGATTTGTGATAAATAATTAATAGTATTCGGACTGTTAGGGTTTCCTGGGTAGTGGTTTATGTCCCAAGGACTAAAGAACATTTGTCTTCCATGTAATTTATCCACAGCAAAATGAGAAGGGATATTTCTTTTACTAGGATATTAATACTTGAGTAGCCTCTGGAGAAACCCCCCCCCCATCCCGTTTTCTTAAAAGGGAGGTAACCCACACCCCATAGCAGTTTCAGAGATGAGAATTTTCGGGGAGATTTTTCTGCCTTGGAGGGAAGAGAATATTCTTCCTTGTGGGATAAGCTGTGTAATGTCCTTTTAAGCTATAAGATTGGACTTTCTTTATAACCGATAGAGGAAGAACCTCTCTTTTCCAAGATATCTTTAACTTTTTCTTCCATTATTTTATGTAAGAGATGAATGACAAGTGATGAGTAGAATTCCGGTCTAGGGCTGAGCAAGCTCCTGCAAAACCAGTCTTTTCTTTCCTTTCCTGTCCCAGGTGCAGTATGACTTCCCCAGGTCTTTCTGCCACCTGGGCAGCAGAGGGAAGAGGAGGTGGTGCCCCCTAGCATCCTTCCGAGGCAGGACCCAGGAGTCATGTTCCCCATACCTTTGGTCTCCCATTTGCTAGAATTTGATCCCTCGGTCAGACCAGCTGCCAAGGAGATGAAAATAGCCTTGGAATACTCATGTGTTTGGCCAGAATGGAGTGTTCTATTATAAAGGAATAAAGGCAGAAATCTATCAGGGAACAAGGAGTTGCTTCTTGCTATCTGCTCCACATTCAAATAATTGTGACCCTGGTAAGACAGACACCAAAATGCTACTAGTAAACCAGAGTTTCTTTTGCTATTAGTAATAGGCAAAAATTAACTACAAGGAAAAATTAAAGCGGGGGCTGTTTTTTAGATCGCACAATAAATAGAAACAACATTGTCATACTAGGAGCCGTGGTGAGGGCCTGTAGAGAAGAAATTATGTGAGACATGCAAATGAAAGGAGTTAAAACAGGCCATGCGAAAAGATTATAACTGATGTTAGGGCTCATGAAATATATGGAGTTCCAAGAAACTAATAATGGTCACTGAAATTTTTCTTAATTTCCAAAAGAAAAATATTTTTACTGGAGAATAAAAATGTTCTGCTTGAGGCCAGCCTTAGTCTCTAGTAGCAATAAAAACCTGTGATATATAATGATGCTCATATTTCTTCCATTTTCAGTAGCACTGTGGTAGGGAAAGTAAATGTTCCAACTCATATCTATTGGAAGGAGACAAAATTCAGCCCATTTTCCTTTTATTCTTGGTTTGATTTTTCTCTGATACACTCGTGATCTTTTAGTTTCTTTAGTCACTAATTGAGGTTTGGCAGCTTTTCATTTTTTGAGAGATTTATGTTCGTTAATTTTGAGAGGAAACATAATTTAGGAAAAAATTAGAAATGAGATGTCTTTGTGTACATGGGAAACCCAGTATCTGATTTTACCAAGAAAATCAGCTATGTGTGTGCATAGACTATCTCATTGAAATAAACCAACTTTTTGTTCTTCCCAGTGATACATATTTAAATGCCAACATTAGCTAACATAGCTGGAGGAATGTCTCCTCTCTTTCATGTTAACATTTCAAATGGAACCCGTTTATGTTTAGGTTATGTTTGTTTTCAGCGTAAATATGCTAAACACAGCATAGCACGGACCGAAGAGAGAAATGAGCTTTCCTGATGGCTCCTGGGCATTACCCATGCTGTAGTACTGTCACTGGTCCCCAGGGAGTGGGGACCAGGCATTCTGCTCCCACTGTGGGTGTGTACTGGATTTGGGGTTACCGCACATTTTAATTTTATTTCATTTCCTCCTGGGGATTTAGTTTGAACACTGAAACCTGCTGGACAAATATGTGTCATATTAAACAAGATTTAAGAGGCCTAAGTCCAATTTTCTTAAAAATAGGTGTTACCAACGAAGGTTGGCATCCATGATGGCCCTTTTCTCTGTTGTACAACTCCAGGGAATACCTTATTCCTAATTTCCTTGTACATGGTACCACTAGGGGTTGTATAGAATAAAGTCTCTGGCACAGTCTGGAAAATGCTACCATGTTAGTTATAGTATGTTTTAGCAAGGATGACTGTCATTTCTTGTCTAAGATGAAACACTATTGAGAGTAAAAGTTGTCACGATTAATTAGCACTTCAGAGCAATATGAATTATTTGGACTGTCCAGGGAAAATGGGAATATATTGTTCTCCTACTTACTGAAGTCAGTGTAGAACCAGGTTGGTTACTGAGGTAGGGTAAATTAGCATTTCACTTTAAAGATTTCTGTTGAAGCAGCCAGGCACTGGAACAAAGAAGTCAACATGAAATACGACAAGAATGCCTCCCTTTCCATTTTATCTTCTAAAAGACATCTTTAGAGCACTCATTTCATTTTTGTTTTGGGGGGGCCATCTTAACAGAGGACTCCGAATGGCCCACTCTTTTATATGTCCAACTCCAGCTGCTAAACCATTAAACATATTCAGTCCTGGTGAATTGTCCCAATAAAATGTTCTGCAAGTATTATTTAATATGCAAGTATTATTTAACATGAATCTTTAAATTTGATGCTCACAAACTGTCAGTAGCAACTTTATATACTTTCATTCTCGACGTCTTTTTCTTGGCTTTGCTACGCTGCTTTTACGTGCATCAATTCCTACTTCACAGCTGATTTTGTTTCTTTTGGAGTTACATCTCTTCAGTGGCTTGCAAATTGTTGTTCGTGCTTTGTTTCTGTTGTTTTTTTGCTGCAATTTAGCTATTTTCTCCCCCTCCCTGCACAGATGCTTCCCATTCTTTAGATCTTCCACCGAGGCCCCTTTCTTCACCTGGTTCTCTCCTGTCCCATGAAGGACAAAGTGAGTGTGGATGAGTTCTAATTATGTCCCAAGGTCATGTCTGGATTCTGTCATTAGCAATAGTTGTATGACCATGCGATTCAATTTTGTTTTCAATATATTGAGTAAAATATGAATCATTTCTCTACCCAGATACGAGGATTAAGTTTGATAATCATTGGAGATTACTTTATAATTACAAAATACTGTATACATTTTATCATCATTATTCTAGTCTGTTTCTTATGGTGAAATTTTATCAGGGTCGAATTTTATACAATACTCTGCCCTCCGTGACGACAGTCTACATAACTGACGGGCAGAGGCTGTAACTTCTATTTCCTTATCTCCCAATCTTCTGTGAACTGTGATGGTCACAAAATGGCACATTTTTTGTTTATTTGATATTTGGTATTCTAGGGCCATCCATTATTTTTTTCTTTTCTTCAGCTTTATTCTCCTTTAAAAGCTTGAAATAAGGCTTGCTAAATATTATATCGAACGACTTCTTTTATTGTGGTTGTCAGTCAATTACGAATTCTTGCCTAGCCTGACACTTCAAGGCTGAGTAATTCTTCAGGCAAACAGTGTGGCAGAGAAGGACAGGTGAAGAGCGTGGCAGGGGAAGACATTCTCGACAGAGTGTAACATATGCAAAGGTGTCTTGGTTGCTTTCTCTTCACTGAGACACAATGCCCAACACCCACAGCTTAAAGGAGGAGAGGTTTATTTTGGCTCATAGTTCTCAGAGTTTTAGTCCATGGCAGGCTCCAAGGCAGGGGGATGAGAAACAGCTGTGACATGAATTTGGGCAGCAGAGAGAGGGATTAAGGGAGGAGTGAGAGAGATATACCCTCCCAGGACACATTTCTGGTTCCCCACCTCTTCCCACCAGGCTTCACCTCCCAACATCACATTTAGCTATTAACTCATTGGTAGGTGAATCCACTGCATGAGTATCACTCCCAAAATCCAGTGACCTCCCAACAGCCCCACCTGTGAACACATGAGGCTTTCGGGGGACATTTGGATATAAAACACAATAAAGGGCAAAGAAACATCATGGCAGGTTAGGAGATGTAAGGAGATTCAAAATGGTGGTCGTGATGATATTGGTAATGGTGGGAGCCAAAGTAGGGAAAGTCGACAAGGGTCAGATACTGATGACATTGCTGATGGAGAGATGTTGCAGGGTTTAGACAGCTGATGTCAGTTGTTAAATATGATCTATTAAAAAGATTGTTCTACCATAGTCACTCATAAGAAGGCACGTAAGAATTACTTCATGCGATAAACCTTTCAGATGTAACTCATTTATTGTAATGAGAAACTTGATATTCAAGGGACAGATGTACATTGTAACACTTCCCATGATAAACTTATGGTTAACGTCTCTTATTCGGAAAGTGTACACTAGCAAGTACAGGGTGAACTGTGATCAGGGATGCCAAAGATGTGACAGGGTCCTTTAGAAATTTCCCCTGGCATGTCTGTTAAACAGAGTAGCCACATTGTCATACTGTTACATATACAGTACTAGAATTGATTGAGAATCACTGATTAGATTTCTAATTCACTACTAAGGGTGTTCCTTTAAAGATGGCTGTTTTTGTGGCTTCTTTTCCATATCATTTATTTGTTTGTTTGTTTTGCTTTGTTTGGCTTCATTCTGAGACAGCATCTCATTATGTAGTCCAGGCTGACCTTGAACTCTAGGCTGTCCTCCAGGCCCCTCCTCCTGAGTGCTGGGATTACGGGTGTGTCCCATCGTACCTGACCCTGTATCATTTATTTGTAAACAATGAACTGCACGAAAGATTATTTTTATTAATCATCTGTTCGCAGTATTTTCTCTTTGCCTTTTAGTACTTCCTCACCCACTATGTGACTGAGCAAAAGAACAATACAAGCTTCTTGCCATTATCTGCTTTATAAACCTTTACCATAATTATTTAATTCAAAACTTGTTGTTTATCTTTCCTGGATAATCTTACCATGATGGAGAGTATATGGCTTTTTTTCATTCTTAATTGAGTTTAACTGAACATTCTAACATCTAAGAAAAATAATTTTTTCCAGCTTCAGATGAATAGCAATATAATAGTCCTTTTGAAAGAAATAAGGAGTAGATGACTTTGTGATAATTTCCCTGGCATATCAGACTCGGTGCTGCTTTTTCACAGTAATAACCACTACTTTTGTTGAAGGTTTGTGTTATACAGTTATTAAATACAATATGAGCTGTGTGTATCATATGGATACCTTGTGGTGTAAATATATAAAAAGCATACGTAACATAGCAGAAGGGAAGGTCAGAATTAGGTTGCATTCTGTAAAGTAGAACAGAGCAAGATTAAGAAATAGACTCTAAGAAAATAAAATTCTCTTGGAGATAAAAGCAAAGAGTTACTCTATACCTCATAAGTAATTTGAGTTAACATTTTCTGTCTTGTGGTAAAAATGTATTTGTATTCTCAGAGGCAAATCTTAAAGCATGAGACATAAAATATAAGTGCATATTTAAATAAAAATGTTAAATCATGTTTTCCTTTGTACTATCTATTTCTCAACATGTTAGAAGGGTTCCTTTTTGTTAAGTCGAGTTAGTGGGCTTTCTGACCGTGAATGTTTTTGTTCAGTGTCAGTCTAGTGTGGAAGAAGAGTTTCTTAGCAGGGTTATGTCATGCATTTTTGTTACAAAGACCATTTTAATTTGAGATAGCCCGGCTGGAATAATGAATGTTAGGTTTTGAGCTTTCTGCATTGTTTCTTTTTGAAAAATGTTGCCTTTGCAACTTTAAGTATCTTTTGACTTGAATAGTTTGATTACTGATATAAAGTCTTTCCTTGTTCACAACGTTTAACATTTTCCCAACTTGGACATGAACAAAAGAAAAAACCCAAAAAACAAAACAAGATAGAGGATCAGGGTTGGTAATCAGATCGAAGTTAATAAGATTGAAAACATTGAACATTTCTATCTCACATTTTTCCAAATTAAATTTCTGCAATTATCTTGCAGTAATTTGAAGAAGGCAGAACTTAGATTGCGGAGAGAAGGGAAAAACCAACAATCCTATAGTATATTTCAAGAAAAAGGTTCTTTGTCACATTTGAATAGCGTATGTGTGTGGAGTTTGCTCTTTATTATTTTTCTTCCAACGAGGGGAAAGAAATCAACAAGTTGGCCGTTGGTTGTACAGATTTCCCTTTGTGGTGGAAATACTGGGATGTTGTGGGAGAAAACCTCTGCCCATCTTAACACAGATGCTAATTGTACTCTGTAATTCTTCTTGGTTGCCATTGCGATGTTCTTAGCTGCCTTTTATTTGTTGTTTCTCTGGGACAGAAGTGATTACTAATTGCATATCATGCTGCATGGAAGAAGTAGGCCATTTGGTTTTCTATTCTTTTTCTTTCTTTCTTTTTTTGTATAGGAGAGGAAAGTAAAAGGAGGATTGGAGGTTTTAGTACTGCAGCTCATCCCCGACATGCCTGGGCTATTTCTCTAATTTGCATGGGTACCTTGGGCATTGTCCTATGGGGCTGGGTAGCTTGACCTCCTTCTTAGTGTAGTGACCCTTGTCATCTTGCTGTTCATTGCTGGGGCCTGTTTAATGCTAATTAGGCCTTCAGCTGGTTGCTGTTTACAACTGTGTGCTTTAGAATGCCCAGTCCTTGCTAAAAACCACATTGGTGGTCTCAAACTGACTGGTAGCATAGAAGACGCCCCATCCCCAGAGAAAAGCCTCTTAATATTCCTGTTTATTTAGAAATATGTAACAATTACATCATTAATATAAATAAATAAACAGTGAAGAACTGAGTTTTGGACCTGGATGCTTCTTGCTGATGGCCAGATGCTCCTTAGATAATTGTTTTAATCCTTCTTTGAGGTCCCGAAGAAACAGATTGTCTGGGCCCCACCTCCCACAGGTATGGTGGGGGTGCTAAGGAAAGGGCAGGTTGAATGGCCCCAAACATAGGAATTATGTACAATATAGTTATCTGCTGTTTGATTAAACTGAAAAAAACTTCCGTGGACCCCATGCTTGATGGCCGTGGTAAACATAGGTTCCAGAATTTATCACCAGCTGTACTACATAGACATTTTATATGCATTTCACCTGAAAGCCTTGTGGGCCCTCCTGGCGCTTGGCTAATGTGGGATTAGGAGTGCACTGCGTTGCAGACTCTGACCAACACTGCCTCTGTCATTCTCGGCTTCTGGAGGTGTTCGCTAGAGCTAAAGCCAGTCAGAGACGTCACTTAGGATCACTTCTGAGAACTGGTGCCAAAGTCACGTTTTGAAACAGAACCTTTAAGATCAGTGTTTAGCAAGGTCACTCTACCCTACCATCTCTGAAAAGAGGACACTGGATAGAAATCTGGCCTGTGGACGCTGATATTCTCTACTCTTCTTACAACAAGCACACCGTGGATAGCTATTTTCAGTGTTAGGGTTCAAGACTTACATGATGTACAGTGCCTTTGAGTTGCTTATAACAGCCTCTTTAATTTTGATAATGTGGCATATTTATTGCAATGAAATTAACAAACATTTTTGAATATTCATTTTTTTGTACTGAAAGGGTATGTGAATTTATGGAGGGAAATGCCTTCATTTGGTCTTTCATGTGCATAATAAATTCGATTTTGACAGGCTACTTTGCTCGATAAACTTGTTTATGCAGTTATTTTCTTGTTAAACAATGAAAGCAGAGTGCAGTACATGAGGATTTTGTACTAGAATGCTTCAATTAGTCACTGAAGATGTAGCTCAGTGGTAGAGTCTTTATATCAACACAAGTGATATCTTAGGTTTAATTCCCAGCACTGCCAATGGACAAACAAACAAACAAACAAAAAAGGTTCAGTTGAGATCCAACGAGCTTGGGTTGGGTGCTAAATGGTTTCTAGCCTGGCAGGTAGGGGGGATTAGATACCCAAAAGCAAGTAATATAGGTCATATAAATAAGAGTCTGAAGAATTAATAGTGTTAGAAGAGAAACGATTTTTGTGTTGTCGAGTAGGTTTTCAGCCTTTATTTAATGATTTATTTTTTGTAGCTCTTTTTCAAGAGATTGAGTCTATGATTGTGGGGAGGGACAGAGAGGTAGAGAGATACACAGATGGACAGATGTACAGACAGACTAGCTCTGAGAGTTTCTCCTGAGGATCCTGTTGTTCTCAGCCGTGTTTCGTTCTGTAGATGCGGAGTTGGATAGACGCACAACTTCTCTTGTGTTGCCATTGATCTGACGCTAGGATATTTGTAGTTCACTGAATAAAATGCGTCTGATGTGTAGAATTCTGATTGTGGATTTCTCTTAAGTAGGTCACTGGTTTTTCTTTATACCTAAATACATGTTCTTCTTAGAAGAGATTTGCCGCTTTTGATTTCATTAGGACTTTTCATCTGAAGAATGGTTAAGTGACTGTGAAAATCTGGAGCAAAAAGCTTACGACCAAGTTGTCATTTGGTGACTAGTGTATCTGTATCTCCATATGGTTCTTCATGTCTTTTTATCTATCTCTATCTGACTGTCCGTCCATCTGTCTGTCCATACATCCGCCCATCCATCCATCTGTCCTTAAGAGGATAATTTTTGTCCCAAGGATACAAGCTTGTGTAGCAAGTGAAATGGAAGAGTGGGGGAACAGTGGGGCAGGATGGGGAAGAGGACTAAATGGTAATCGACCTCAGATGGTTCTCTCCAAGTCTTGATTTCCTTGGTTGTTAAAAACCAAGATTGTACCTCCTTGTAATCGCTATGCCACAAGGCTGTGGTAAATGATAAACGTGACAAATGATAAAATATTTCCAACAGTGCCTTGCAAGTTATAGAATGAGATACACAAGGATAATGAGAATTCAGGTTACTTTGCAGACACAAAAATGTAGAGCAGGCCTCCATACGCTGAGGTTTTTGTTTTAACCAATTTACCTTGTCATTCCAAAAGATTCAAGATGCGTGTATACTATGAAATATTGAAACATATATGAAATATTGTAGTACCACATTTTATATGTTATAAACCTATAGCAGTAAAAAAAAAAAGTCATGAGATACAAATAATAGCTGTAATACATTTTTCCGTTAGGCTAGTTGATTAGTTTGTGCCAGATGACCTTTTTTGGAGTGTGGAAGCCCCTGGATTGGCTCCTGAGACGGGCTGCGGTCTGAACGCGGCCCGGGCGCCGGTGGCATGGCGTGCTGTGGGAACATGTCCCCTAGTGCGGGCGGGTGTGAGGTGTCACGCAGCTGCTCTATTTCTGGGGCCTAACGATGTCGCTGTTAGACGTTGATTCTGCATCATGGCTTCCTGCCTTGCTGAGATTGTGGACATTAAAAGGAAGCAACACTCCGGCCTTTTCCTTTTATGTCCAGCATAAGGCTGCCTCCAGCTGCAAGTAAAGGCTGATTCGCTTTTAACTTCTGTTTTAAAGTCAGAAAGAAGGTAGGAAACGTGGAGTTAGTGTTTTGTCAGTGTAATTTCATGCTTCGTTTTTTGGGTTTTTTGGTTTTTAATTTTCCCAGCCTATATTCAACTGGAGTTAACAGCGTATTAATTTTCTTAGTGGAGAACATGGACTTCATCACTGAATTCTGCCCTGGGGCTCTCAGGGAATCATTGATTTCTCTTCTTTATGTCTTTTTCTTTTTTTCCCATCCACTTTAGGGATAATTTTCAAAAAATAGCCTAGGTGTTGTGATTTTTATTTTTTCTTCTGTTTTGCTCCTTTCAGTTTCCACATGGGAATAATAAGAGTAAATAATTGGAGGCTATTACTTTGCATAGAAGGGAAGAGATTTGTTCTGCCTGTTTTTATGTAGCTGTTGCGCGTTTTAAAGTTACAGCACTGTGCAGCAGGATTCGTGGATGGTCATGTCGGTGGGAAAGAATTCAGCATCACTCTGAAGGCTTTCTCTTAGGACCTGAGACTGCCCGGGAATCCCTTGAGTGTTGAAATTTTAGATGAACCAGATTAAGAGGGAAAACTCCATTTTGATTTGATTTCATCAGAATTGGAAAATGCTACAGGAGGGAATTTTACTTTTATCCTGTGCTTAATCCTGAGCTTTCTTATTCTTCCCCTTGTATCAGTTATTTTAATTTTTAATCTAAAACGAACAACCTTTCTCTACCTCTTTATGCTTCCCCCAGAACTAACAAGACAAAACAAATCAGAGAGTGTTATTCCTATGCTATTATGTGAGAGTTTAATTTTTATTTTCTTTGTGTTATGTTACTATTATTTAGCTTACCAAGTTGCTGGAAGTTGTCTTTATCTTCAAACAAAAAATAATACATTTTGCAACAATGATCTGACTGAGAGCTTTTCCTTCCCAGGTTGAATTGTATGGAAAATAATGTGAGATGAAGGAATCTTCTAAATATTTTTAAATAGTAACTACTTTTTGAGTCCCTTTATTAAGAAAATCTATTGTTTCTTATTATCAGTCTTACTTTCTATGTGGTTTGTCCCTTCTTTACAATTATGCAGCTAATTATTAACTCTTCTAATAAATTTAAAAGTGTAGAAAAACTTTTTGGTTATTTGCTTGAAGGACAGAATTGTTACAGAACTGTTTCTTCTCTGATACAGTTCTGACATTCTGACAGAAATTAGTTCTGTGATGCAGAAAGATTTTTGTAAGAGGAAAGATTTTGTAAATGTTTATCAAAGCAGGACTTATGGTTGTTTGTGTGTACATAAGTATCCATGTCTCTCTGTTGTTGGACTGCATAATTAAAGCAGACCTTATAAGATAGCAGCAGCAAAAGGAATAGCTTATTACTAAATTCATTCTAAAAACTGAAGTGATTTAAAGAAAATAATGATATCGAAGACTAAAGCGACAGTCTCTCACTATCAAGCCTACCTTACAAGCCTGAAACTTGGTTTGCTGTATTCCTATAGAATGATCTTGTCTGTGGTTCTAGAGGCCATGACTCAGAGCTTAACTCTGGATGTAAGAGGACTTGGTTCTTTTCTGTTCATGTGTTAAATGTCAGGTAGTTCGAAGGCACTGGTAGAATTTTATGTTTCCAAGTCACTTTAAGTAGTTACCCATGACATAGTCATTGCGTTGTTAAAGACCATCATAAGGACCAAGGACAGACGAACTCCTGGGTCCCAATAGGTAAGTAAGAATAGAACAAACCTTGACGTTTATTTCGTAAAATGCTGAGTCACATCCTTCTGCTCTCTGCATAAGGGCATGTTAGTCATTTAGTAGCTGTCTAAAAATTGGCAAAATGAGGTTTATTAGCCCTAAATTAGTCTTGCCTATCTCACTGCCCTTCAAGACCCAAGGACATCTATGCCCAGAAATCTCCACAGCCCTAAACCTATGGTCACCTTGGATTCCAGCACGTCTCACGGGACCAAAACTGCCATTGAAGCTGTGAGCTTTCTTCCTTGGGAACCAGATTGCCCCCGAGTCATGAGGATTCAACCTGAGCTGCCAGACCAGGGCTGAGACAATCATCCACTGCACACTGGCTCATTTCAGCTCAACCTTTACCCTTGCCTTCCAGCTTTCGGCGGTGGGCTCTTCTGATCCGCTTCATCAGAGTGCGCCCCTCTAGCTGCTCAGGCTGGAGTCCTTTTCTTTTTTCTGTTGCTTTCCTTTGTTAAGGGCAACTTGGCCTTTGTCACTCCTCAAGCTGAATTCTCTTACCATTTTCTTTTATTTTCCAATTAAAGCTTTTTTTCCTGCAAATTTGTGCTTTCGTTTTAATTTCCATTATAAGTAAAAGAAAGAACCTGAGCCAGCCAGTGACACTGAACTTCAGAGCGAGGCGGGATTACTTTGTATTATAAATCAGTCCTTTTCTGATGTTCAGCTTTCTTCCCAAGTTCTGGTCATAGCAATGAGTGTTTTTAAGTGATTTTCCTTGCCTGTAAACAATGCAGAACACTTACCTGCCATGATTGCCTGATTAGTGGTTTGCAGATGTTTTTCTTCTGCTGATTTCATTCTGTTCTCTTTGTGGAGGGTTTTTTTTCCTTTAAAAGCAATAAAGCAGCTGATCACATAATATATATACCTAAGGGGGTGTAAAATGTTAAAAAATACGAAAGAAAATCTTACCTTATGACTTCCTTTTGCAAAGGAATTACAGTCTAGTTGAGAAAGTGACCTATTCACCATTTCCACATTTTCCGGAGGTGAGTGATTACCCTCCCCAATTTAAATATAGGCTAAGGAAATAATAGAAAGCTGCTGAGAGATGAGATGCAGTCCTTACACATTGCCCGGTACATTTCCTTGACCCTCACAGCTTAGAAGTGAGGATTCTTTTGTTCCTTTTTCGTTTATTCATAGTGGCGGAGCAATCAGTGATGCTGAATTAATTTCCTCCAATTTGTACTTTGAGAATTATTTTCCTTAACTGGTATTTGTGATAGAGAAATAGAACTTTGGTAAAGTTTTGGGGAAAAATGAGCATCCGCCAGTATTTTGAAATAACACTGATGAGTTAGTATTTAAATGTTTGCTTTGCAGACTCTCATTTCCTGGGAATTGCTTGATTAGAATATTGCTTGGTACATGTCTTCCTTTGTCTCCAGCAGTGATCTGGAGCTGGCGTCTCAAACCCCTCCGAGCTCTTAATGAGAGGTTTTCCTTAGTCTCTACTGAGTAGTACCTTGCACTGGGAACAACTCCAACTCCAAGGCATCTTGTTGCAGAATTTTTTTTTTTTTCTTTCTAAGCACACTTTGTACTCTTCATTTGTGTTGTCGTTGGTGCATGTATGTAGCATTTTAAACTGAGTTCCTCACACACACCTATTTTATTACAAGCCACAGAAAATGAAAAATCTTAATTTATTTATTTGTCTTAGCATGTTACGGAACAACACAGTTTGCATTTATCTCTAACAGTTTTGTCTGTTCAATGAGCTTTAAAAGGCGATTTCTTTCTAACAAATGTCATGTTTTGCTTGGAGGTGGCGTTTTGTACATTTTAGTTATCATACTCGCTGGAAACTGGTAAAATTGTTTTCATATTTATATATTCACCATTCACTAGGCAAAGCGGATTGTTTTTTAGTACTTAATGGTTTATTTTTCCTCCTAGAGTTAATTTTAAATGGTGTGAGCGGATGGAGATGGCTAAGAGGGATTGTTTATGAAATGCCATTGGGCTTATTTTCTCAGCTGTGTTTCGTTTTACCTGTAATAGCTTCTTTGCTATTGTAACTCTTTCTAAATTGGAAAGGGAAGTGTTAAGGACTTGTTTAAAATGGTGTTTAGATTTTCATTCTTAAAGGGTTTGGATAATACAGAACACATTTATATGTAAATGATTTACATTTTCCCCTGTTGTGGTAGTGTTTACTAAACTTTCTCAGGCGGTGTCTTACATGAGCTGTCTTAAAATCATCCTTAGAATTATCTTTGACCTAATTCACTTTACGATATCATTATGAACATGTGCTGATCGAAGTTTTTGGAAGTTAAATGTCCTCAGAATAATAGTAGGCTAAACTGTTTTTGCTGTATCCTGATACTGTATGTCCTATTTTAAGAGACTAATATGATTTTCACAAGTAGTATCTTGGTGTGAGATGGAAATAGACTTCTCAGTGTCCCAATAATGTTTAAATAATTTCTCTATGAAAAGTCAGTTACGGATTTCCTTAAATACAAAAAAGACTTGCTACTATATTTTAAATATGACTTGATAAAAATATTCTGTGTTATAGTTTGAAAATATCTTTTAGTGCTCGCTTTAGCAGCACATATAATAAAAATATCTTTTAGGTAAAGTCCTTTTATTTGGGGGAATTAATTTATTATAGCAAAATTATTTAATTACAAGGATGACATGATAGTGCTTTTCAGCCTTTAGTTATTTGCAGTGAAAGAAATAAGTATTTTTCCTGCAATTTCAGTGGAAACATTCAAAAGCCTTACACTGTTGAATCTGTATATAACTACTAGCAGAAATGAGGTTAAATTGCACAATTTTATTGAATTCTCCTGGGTACATGATTTTAAATTTTTACTGCAATGTTTGGTAGCCTAGAAACAGCAATAAGAACACAGTGGGGTTGCTTGGCAGGTGGATTGGCAGTGTTAGGATTGAAAATATGTGCCTTGCCCCCATGCAGCCCTTCTCCATTACTTATTTTGCATATACCTCGTCACCCTTTGTATAATTTGTTCAGTTGCAGCCTTTCTAGTACAATGGGAAAAAAATGACTGGTTTAGCTTGCTTGCCTTCGTCTCCCTCTCAGCCTTCCCAGGCCCTTTCACATTGGAGAACTAATGCCCCCTCCCTCAGGCTGGTGTTTCAGCACCACTGCAGAGCTCTAATTATTCCCTGACCATCTCCTACTCCACCGCTCTGGTGCTTCTGGCCGATTCTGTGTCTCTTTCCGGAGTGCTGAACTTCTAAACCTGGGCAGCTTGTCTTGATTCGTTCACTTTCAGAACCAAGTTCTGAGTTGACTTTTGAAGCAGAGCGTGTCCCACGTTTCTGTGTGTCATCAGACGTTCTTAACTTGCTCAGGAATGCTCCTTTTTGTCGATAAAGCGCTTCCTTTTGCCAAGTGGCTTCCTCAGGTTTCCAGATTCATTCTTTTTGTCTTTTTGAAACCAGCTTCTGAAATATGGGATAAACAAAGTTAAATGGGTTTTCTAATCTCCTGACTGGCAGGTGTAGGAGGTGGGGCTTTGCCAAGCAATCAGGATCATTCAAAAGAGTGTCAGGGAAAAAGAATTGCAACCTGTGGGCTGTGATTCTGCTTATGCTGAATTCCGCAGGTTGTCAATAAAGAAGAAAGAACAAATATGCTTGAGTTTCCTTTGATGGTCCAGGAACATTTAAAATAGAAAATAAGCAGACATAAGGACTCTATGATGAATTACTGTGATGAATTAGCAAAGTGAACAGTGGGAAGAGTCATTAAAGGAAGTTTCCTTTCCATCTAGTTCGAACAATATTAATTTGAAGTGAAATGCCATCTCTGATTTAAAATTATGTAGAAATATCCGCTCTCTACTGAGATTTGCAGCCAACTCTGGTTCCTAATCACCTGGACATCCAGTGTAATGCCTGAAGCCATGGAGTCTAAAGAAACTTGTGTTCTGAATACAATAGGAAGAATCGTAGCTGACGGACATTTGATTCCTTTTCCTTCTTTGGATGTAACCTTGAATCTTTTGTAAGATCATAATGAGAACACAGAGAATAAGAGTTCATTATAGTTTATGCTTTCAGTTTGGTTTGTATAGTGTACTGTATTTGGTATTTGCTTTTCACATCTACAAGTAGGCAAGTGAAATATTAACACTGTGAAGTAGGCCAGACAAATGTTGTTAATAATCTTTCATTTTACAGAGGAAGAAACTGCGCATGGCCCTGCCATCAGAGACAGTCCTGTGTGTTGGTGCTGAGCTCAGGGATTTGACTACGAGTTCTATTGTCTTAATTGTGGGGGATGGGTTGGGTCTGTGGGAGTCGCTTCTGTCTTTGGTTATAGTTTACTGTCTCTAAAAGACTCAAGACTTGAAATTTCTCTAATACCAATAGTAGTTCTTCCTCTTTCTCCTCCTCTACTTCCTCCTCCTCCTCCTTGTCCTTCTCCTTTTACTTCGATTTGGTTTGGAAATATGGTCTCGTAGATTCCCTTTAGAAGGAGGGGGTGTTGATTTTTATTTTCCTGAGAAGTAAATTGCTGGACCAGATTCAGTGTGTTTGACAAAAAACTTCATTTCCTTTTTCCCTGCCTTTCTCTTCTTTCTTAGTGTATTTGGAACAGAGTGCAGCGGTTGCTGGGGTGCTAGAGTGCCACTTCATTCCCGTTTGGGAGAGCTGCTTGAATTAGTTTATTCATAGCACTACAGTGACGTGAATGGGGGTGTCCTCTCTAGGCTTCTGTACTGCAGGACCAGATGCTCCTTGGATGCACCCTGTAAGTCCAGTGCAATAAATAAACCAGTCTCAGTATGGTTTGCTTCTGCCCTCGTGCAGAAAGGTTGCCTGAGAATATATGTCTGAAGCACTAATAATCTAGTAATATTCTTAACCAGTTTTAGATACCTTAGTGAGAGAAGCTAGTGTATCATTAGAAGGTTTTTTTTTTTTTTTTTTTTTAAATTAGAAAGCACCTTCAGGAGGAGACATGTGCCTCTCCTACAGTCCTGGAACATTTATCCTGCAGTTCCTAAATCTTTTCCCTTTGGAAGTTGTTGTGTTCCAGGAAGAAAAGCTTTTGTATCACTGTTTTATGGTAAAAAGCACGGTCCCACTTATGCTGATAAAAAGTCTGATTCTTTTGTCTGAAGATAGGTGTCTGGTTTAATTTAACTGTAACTTATACTAGAAAGTGTCTTATCTTTGAGTGTTCTTTCTATGTGATTTCCTCTCTGATTAGTCACGAATTAGTCACTTCAATAAAAATGTCTGTTCTTATGTTATGTAATTCTGACTCATGCGTTAGCTTTCTATGTTCCCAGGCTATTTTATTTTTTATATAGGTCATGACTTACCTTACCTCTGAACCCTGTTACCTAGTTGAAGTTTTCATGTATATATATATTGACAAAATTTCATTTCTCATCTACTTAAACATCTCTTATTATTCTATAGGCCAGAGGTTCTTAAATGATAGTCCCGGTAGTCACTGGTGCAGCAGCAGCAGCATCCTCGGGACTTGTTAGTGAGGCAGATTCTTGGATGTTGCCTGGACCGAGTGGAGGAGAAATCTTTGCCGGGTGGAGCCTGCGGCTGAGTCTGACATGCCTGCCCTTTGAAAACTCTGCTGTAGATAACGGGACAGAGTTTGTACTTTCCACCAGGCAGGTAAAGCGTCTGACAGGCTTATGCCTCCATAGCCACAATTTGTAGGTTTTTCTTCTCTGCCATCCTACCGTCCTACTCCAAGTGTTATTGTTTTAGATTTCTTACCATCAGAACAAGACATGAACTTCCACGCCCTGTGTTTGGCTAAGCCCTTCTGACCTGATGGAGAGCTCTCTGTCTCTCTCATTTCCCTCTGCCTCCCTCTTCTGGCAGGGTCTCCTTCTGTAGCCCAGGCCAGCCTTGAACTTAAGGTCCTCCTGCCCTAGGCTCCCCAAGTGCTGGAATTACAGGTGTGCACCACCAAGTCCAGCTAAGAGTGGTGTTGTTCAGCAGCTTGCTTGGTGAGTTCCCATAGAAACAAGGAATAGCACAGTATAATGGAAAGAGTATGAACAGACTTGGGTTAAAAAAATCTACCTACTGTCATTTACCTGCTATGTGTCCATAGCAGCCTGGTTCTCCTTTACTAAAAATGGGGATAATGCTGTATTAGCGTCATCATACAGACTGAACAGGATGTTCTGTAGAAAGCACCTATCATATAGTCTATTAAATAGAGTTCAATTTTGTAAATTTTCTTTGGGTGCTTTCTTTTTCTTTTCTCTTTTTATGGTATTGGGGATTGAATGGAAGGACAGCTGACCTATGTCCCCAGCCCTTTTGAATTTTTGATTTTCAGAGAGGATCTCAGTGAGTTGCCCAGCCTGGGCTCAAACTTGTGATCTTCCTGTCTCAGCCTCCCGAGTAGCTGGATTATAGGCATGTGGCATCATGTCTGGTTTAAAGTGCTTTCTTGAAGGAAGCCTACTCAAGAATAAATTCACAAAACATAAAATTAACTATTTTATAGTACTCAATTCAGTGACATTTAGTGCATTCACAATGTTGAGCAGCCTTCGCTTCCATCTAGTTCCAAATATTGCAATACCACCTGGCATAGGAGACGCCGTACTCATTGAGCAGTTACTTTCCCTTCTCTCAGTATTGTTTTTGTTTTGTTTTGTTTTGTTTTGTTGGTGCTAGGGATCGAACTCAGGGCCTTGTGCTTGCAAGGCAAGCACTCTAACCACTGAGCTAAAGCCCCAGCCCCTCAGTATTGTTTTATATTCTTCCGTATGATAAATGTTCCATATGATAAATGTATGATAAATGTTCTTACATTCATTTTTGATTTTCTGATCAAAAGTATGTAGTACTTACCACTTAGTATACATGAAGTTTAAATAAGGAAAATTAAAAATGCTGTACCACAAAATGATTGGATTTTGCTCAATGAAAATACTACATGTTGTAGCCAGGCATGGTGGTGCACATCTGTAATCCCAGCACTCAGGAGGCTGAGTGGGAGGATCATCATGACTCTGAGGCCAGCCTGGGCTGCATAAGTGGAAAATAATACATGTGTAAACATCGTAATTCTTTTGCTATCTACTATGTTGTGTTGTATTTTTTATCTTCGGTTTTCATAGATGGATGCACATATACACTCAATTGTTAGTGTTTCATTATATAATAGCAGTATGATTAATTATTCTGAATCATTCCAATAGTTTACAAAATGAATTGTTGGGATGTTGGGGGTAGATCATTATTTTCCTTTTTTAGGATGCGTTCACTTTCATTTTCTAGATTTTAGGCTCTTAAGACTTCAGACTTACATTTAACATTTACAAAGGACTTTGTAGCTGAAAGTAGTGGTCATGCCTATAATCCCAGCACTCTGGGAGAGTGAGGAAGGGGGATTGCAAATCCTATTCCAGCCTGTGCAATTTACTGACTTAGTGAGGTCTTTCTCAAAAAAAAAAAAAAAAAGTGGTGGGGATGTAGCTCAGTGTGGAGGCTGGTTCAAGCCCTAGTACTGCACACACACACACACGCACACATACACACACAGAAAAGGGAAAAAAGAGAAAAAAAATAGGAATTTGTATTTTGGGAGAGCTTTTATTTACATTTTGTTTACTCTTTATCCTGGGAGAAGAAAACAGTTATCTCAGCCTTTTTAAAAAAAATTAAAATACGTCATCAGTTCTGTAGTTAGATACCGATTTACTTTGAAAGTAATAATTTCCAAAAAGCACTATTAAATTAATGTTGATTGAATTTTCCACTTACACGGTGCAAATGCAATTTATCCCTAATATTTCATATGCAGAACATGCTTTCATTCTAGGCGACTAAATTAGTGTTACTGTCTCAAATGACACTTGATTTCACTTTAAATGCATTTGCTGTAATAAGGGATTAATAGTGCGAGCATCTGAAGAGTTTCCCAGCGCCTTCTTCCTGTGCTAGTTCAGGGTGACTTCGAGTCAGGAACATGCTGTGGGAGTGGGAAGGGGAGTCGTTCGAGTTGGACTGCTGGCGCTCACTGGCATCTCTCAGACCCCAGCGCTGTTTTGTTTCAGATAGATTTATTACACTGTCTTTCTCCCCAGTTCACTGCAGCGTGTGAAGGCTCAGTGGGAACAAACAAAAGAGATATATAACCCCTGAACCAATTAGCATAGCTTACAATGTTCTTAATAGGCTTATCTACTGTACTGGAGACTTGGGAAAATGACTTAACGTTTCTGCTGCTTTGATTTCTAAGGAAGGTTTTCAGTGTCAGCTCCTTTGTCCCCACAATGTAAACCTCACATATTTGATTTTCAGCTTTCTGTTAGAAAACTTTCTTTGCAATCTGATGGCTCTGTGGTCTTCCGTCACTCACTTGCGGCTGTTCACTTATTTGCACAGGGTCTGTTGATACGTGCAGCTTCAGGGCATTTGTGACTCAGTCCTGGGGCTCCTCCTTGGCCTCAGCTGGCTTGTGGGGCAAGACGCAGGCCTGCAATTTGTTTAGCTAGTGCTGACTCCCGGGGCGCACTCCTTCTTTCTAATGTTCCCCCTTAGCCTTTGTCCCCTCTTTGTACTGCTTGTCATTGGAACTTGGTTCATCTTTTGTTCCCGAAAGGCATAAATGATACACTTTTTCCTGCTTCCCCCATATCTTCCCAACCACATAGAAAAAAGGGTTTATGTTGCAGGAAATAAATTGAGACATATTGTTAGCAGCATTTCAAAGAGCAGGCCAAAGTCTGCCTTCATTCACATCTACAGAATCTTGAGTTCACAAACAAGTGAAGAGCTACACATCTTGTGAATTTTGCTGTTTTACAGTTTTTTGTTTTTTTGTTGGTGGTACTGGGGATTGAACCCAGGGAGTGCTGAGTAGATCTATAGCCCTTTTTTTCTTTCTTTCTTTTTTTTTTAAATTTATTTTGACCAGTCTGGACCCAAACTTGTTGTTTTGTCTCAGCCTCTTGAGTAGCTGGGATGACAGGCATGTACCACAACACCTGATGCTCTTTTACTTTTCAAGTAAAAAGCTTCCTATGTTTTTATTGCGTGTTTGGTCAAAATAAGTGTTTGAATTACTATATTTCATAAATACTTCTCTTATGAAAATATTCTAGTGGTAATTCCTGCAATTATCATAGGGTATTCCAATTTAAGGTGAATATAAATACCTCTCGAAAGTATATTTATTATACATTAGCATATGAAGCTAGAGAGACTACCTTAGTTACCACTTTAGGGTTGTTACTTACCTGTTCTAAGGTTTCATTTGTTCACCTGCAGAAAATAAAAAAAAAAAATCACAGACTCCTTATGCGTCTCCATGTAAAGCTGCTGGTAATACATCTGCCTTGTAGCAAGCATTCAAGAAAAGGTGTCAGTGATGCTAATAGAAACTTTTTGGTGAGTGCAGAATTGGTGCCAGGAAATATAAGACAATGTGGAGTCAGTAGTTTGTTCAGAACTCACTTGAACAAGAAGAGGTTGAGAAAATCGTATGATAAGGCAACCTGTTCTTTCTGTGCATTCTATCTACTGTAGAAACCCCTCGCTCATCTTGATAGCACGGTCTTAGGTTCTGCCTGGTATGTTCTTCTGAGGGTTATTGATGGGGTTGCCTTATATTGATTTCCACAAGTTCTGTGGTTTGCATGGTCCCTACAAGACCTGCATATTACCCACGTGATGGTATTAAGAGGCATTCATGAAGGCTTCTTCCTCTGGAATTCTTCCCCTTGTTTGGTGATGACTGCTCCCTGCTTCCAGCCACTGCCTTTGTCTTAGACTTTGTGGCCTCCAGAACTGTTAGAAAGTAAATGTCTGTTCTTTATAAATTAGCTATATTGATATAGCAGCACAAAATAGACTAAAACCGTAGCCTTGTAGGCAGAGATTAAAATGATGTGATTTCCCTGCTTTGCTGCTTTTATGCTGTAGATTTATGTGTTAGCAGCTATTTTGACCTTTCAGAGGTAAATAAGTTGTGTTGCAATACCACATATGTTCTGAACACAGGAAATTTTGAAGTGTCTACCACTTAGAAGGCACTTAGTGTGTGTATGGGAGATGAGGAGCAGGGAGCTCCTGTTGGCCTTTGGAGATGCTGGATTTTAATAAGATGGGGAGGGCTTTTTGTTGGGAGGGGGCTGTGTTTGTAGCCAAGATGATCTGGACAGATTCATTGTAGTCCTGTATTTGAGTGAAAGCTTTGAGAACTATAGAGGAAAAAAAAAAATAGAGCTGGTTACTAAGGTATCTAGAAACAAGTCTAAAGAATGATTTTATTGGCCGTAAGGGAAAAAAAAGGTTTTATAATAGACTGATACACCAGCTGAAAACTCACATGGTAAAATCCAGCCCTTTGACTTCTGATTTTAAATAGAGAAAAATTTCAAGAAAAGCTAGTGGCATTGCTCCAAAATGTATAATGAGTAATTATTTCTTGTCTTTTATATATATTTTAGCTAATTCAACAGCTTTAATCTTTTGGAGAAGAGAAATGATAAAATTAACTGTAGCCTATTCTAGAAGTTTAATATGAGTAATTGGTGCAAGAGTAACATTTGCTTTTTGTTTGTTTGGTTTTGTTTTGCTTTGTTTTGTTTTGTAGTGCTGGAGATTAAATTCAGGACTTTACACATCGTAGTCAAACCCTTTCCCACTACACTATAGCCCCATCTCTAAGAATAGCTTTGTTAGGATGGTTAGTTTAGGCAAAAAATTAATACATTCTTTATTGCATATTAAATAAAGTTGTTCTAACTACTAGGGATGTTCAATTCAGTATATCTTTTTGAATTTAGGATAAGGAATAATCATATTTATCCTGAAGTAATATTTTAAGGAGAAATGATATTTGTAATTTATGCAACCACAGAAGAATAGAGTTTTAAATACTCTGCAAATAATTTTAACAGAGTCGTATTCATTTGGCTGATAAGGTAAACTACTCAATTTCATGAGGGAAAAGTGGTAAATCTTCTGTTTGTGTTGAATTTTCAAGTATATAGTAACTATATAATTTAGCTTTCCTTGTTTAGCCTTTCTTTAGTATGTTAATACAGCATATTTGAATAATGTAGTATTTGAAAAACATGGCCATGTCATGAGTTAGATAAAACCAAGGGGATGGAGAGGACAGGAGATAATTGAAATCTTTAGTCTTCTGGAGCCATTTCATGTCTGGTTAACCATCCTGTTCCCTGAATAAGGCCCAGTGTTATGAGGAAATCAAACAGGCCGGGTTTGATCCAGCCTGGCTTTCTTAGCAGCCATGTGACCTTTGGAAATGTGATTAACCTCAGTGCTCTTATTTGTTAGTGTTAATTGTCAAACACATTACCTGGCACAAAGAATTTACTGAAAAAAAAAACAAAACCCAAAAACCCCAGAGAGTTCCCTCTCTTTCCCCTGTATTGGCTATTCCCTTGAAAGCACCTTCTAACAATGTGTAGCATCTGGCAGGTGCTTGATGAGTGCAGATACTATATATAGCTATAGGTTTAATATATGTAATCTCTTTTGCTACTGTACTCTTTTCGTGGGGGGTGCTGGGGGTTGAACTCAGGGCCTTGCACTTGCTAAGCTAGTGCTCTACCACTTGAGCTAAATCCTCAACCTCACTTCTTCACTCTTAATCTAGCTAAATGCCCAGCTCTGCAGGCATGGGAGGAATCTTGCCCTGTGCTAGGGATCTCTGGCTGACCTTAGGAGATTCTTCTGCTCATTGAGGTGCTCAAATCATGCTAGGCTAAAAGCAGATGAAGCACTATTTGCTTTGAGTATCATAATATACATTGGTTGCTGTGTGAAATACGTTATAGGCAGACCCGCTCTCCCCTAGAACCAAAACAAAACAAACAAACAAACAACCCACAAAAAATGTCATGTCAAAAGCTATGTAAGGACATCTCAGGATCTGTTTTCTGATTTTCTGCATTCTGAATGATATAGCAAATCAGTTCCTAAGATAATAGGCTGTAGTTTATCAGCCTTTGAATTATCTGGCAGTGATTTGCTGGCTTATTCATGTAGTCAGTGCATGCTTTTGAAGGTTTTATAAACAGTAGATAGAACCAGGACAGTATTGTGTTGGGAGATCTGATCATACAATTTATGTAAAATGCCAGATAGCTTGTAATTCCTAGATACCATAAAAGTCTCTAAAATTTTGTTGGCAGGGCAGTTTTTTAAAGAGTAGTTGTTTTTTAATTTAACTGATCCAGTCTTTAAAGTATATAAAGACTTGCTAATGAATTATGCCTAATGAGCAGCCAGAGGTAAAAGAAAGTATACATTTGAAATAAATGCAAACAATGGTGACATTTGCAGGAATAACTTTGCTCTCAAATGACCTCTAGTTGATGCACTCAGAAAACCCATGTTGCATTCACAATTCCAGCAAAAGGTGCCGTTCCTCCTCCTTACAACACAAGACACTCCCCTCTGCCACCCTGTGCATCAGTCCAGCTGACGTTCTTGTTGTAAAATACCTTCATGGGACAGTTACTACCAGGGAATTATCTGTAGTAGTTACCTATAATTTTAACGTTTACCTGAAATCATTGTACTCTTCAAAGCACTGATGAAAAATATACTCAGTCCCCTAGAGTAGAGCTCTGGTTGTTTCAAGCCATGGGGCAAAGGCCTGCCTCGGTGGGAGGTCACCTGGCTGGCTCACTTCACCGTCTGTGGAGCCTGAGGAGAGTCAGCCCTGCTCTTCCACAGAGCTGAGAGGTGAGCTTTGTGTACTACGAGGCACCTCCCAGGGAATACAGGGCAAGGCAGACCAGGAGCACGGAGCTTACTACTGTCGTTACATGTCTTTGACATTTTTTGCAGGGAGTTTATTAATCACCTAGGGCTGCTGTTAATAAAGTTCCACACAGTGGGTGGAACAAACAGGAGAAATTCATTTTCTCCCAGCTCTGGAGGGTAGAAGCCTGAAATCCAGGTGTCAGCAGGGTTGTTTTCATCCCTGGGTCTCTGTCCCCCAGTTTCTGGTCGTTTGCTGGCAGGCTCTGGTTCTTTGTCTTGTAGAAGCATCTCTCTGATCTCTGCTTTTAGTTTCATGAGTCATTGTGTGTATTATCTGTGTCCAAATTTCCCCCTTTTAAAAGGCCACCAGTCAAATTGGATTAGACCTCCCACTCATGCCCTCATTTGAACTTGATTAAAGACACTGTCTTTAAGTAAGCCCACATATCGAGGTTATAGAGATTAAGTCTTCAACATGTCTTTTCCGAGGAGGTGCAGTTTAACTCACATCCAGAGGCTTGGGGATATGCTCAGAGTTGTTATTATGCTGGTGTGACAGTCACCAGGGAGGAAGATGAGGCACGGCAAGGGTTTTGTAAGATAAGTGCCAACAGTTAGTCAATCAGTCTTCCTTTCCTTCCTTTTCCTTTATCTTTTCTTTCTTTTTTCCTTTCCTTTTCTTCCTTTCCCTCCCTCCCTCCTTCCCTCCCTTCTTTTCTCTCTTCCTTTTTTTTAGAGAAAATGGTTTATTTGGCTCATGGTTTCGGAGGTTACACTCCATGGTCGGCTGGCTCCAAGGCAGGAACATCATGCTGAAGGAGCAAAGCTGCTTACTTCATGGCTGTGGGAAGCAGAGCAGGGGAAGAGGCCAATCTGTTTTTTTGGTCAAGGGTGCCAAACTCCTCCAGATGCAGTGGCACATGTCTGTAATCACAGCCCCTTGGGAGATGGTGGCAGGAGGATTGTGAGTTTGAGCCCAGCTTGGGCAATTTAGGGAGACAAATAAATTTTAAAAAAATAAAAGTTAAGGGTGAAAGAAAATTCACTACTAAGCTCCCAGACCCAGACAAGTTGTCTACCCTTTTGTGACACACACTGTAATACACAATAAAAGTAAAGTAAATAAACACAAATTAGTATAATGCGTGGTATGTGGGCTGGGACGGTAGCTCAATGGTAGAGCACTTGGGTAGCTTGCTCAAGGCACTTTGTCCAATCCCCAGTACTGGCAGGAAAAAGAGAAGTTAACCTGGTTTCAAATCTTGGCTCTCTTGCCCACATGACCATGGTTGAGCTACTTGAATCTTCATAATCCCAATTTCTTTATTGGATGGCTGAGTACTGTTTTCTCCACAGAAGATTGCTTGTGGAATAAATGAGTGAGTACTCTTAAAACCTTCAATACATTGCCTGGCTTATAATACAACTACCTGAAAGTTAACAAGAGGTAAACAAAAAAGTCTGCCACCTCTTGCAGATGTTGGGAAACAGACGTACACCGGAGGTGGGGAACCTCTGGCTCATTACCTTATAGTGCGGCTCCTCACCTGTGCTTGCCACAGCAGCGACTCAGCTGTGGTTTCTCTGTTCAGCTTTTCTGACTGAGCACTTGGCACCCAGCTGGACATTAGACTGCTTTCTGCTCTTCCAGGCTGTTTTGGTGATTGTGTTTTCAGAGGAGAAATCGTATATAGTTTTTTTTTTTTTTAATCATTGAAGCAGATTACTGGAGGTGAAAGGGAGGAAAAGATAAGTCAGAATAATCTTCTAAAAGAATAAATGTTAGTTAACAATCCCCCACTGCCAAAATTTTAGCATTTTTAGTGTTTCTACACTTAGGAACTTGGAAAAATATGATTTATTCTCATTCATGAAACAGAAAAAATACATGCTCACACTTCTTCCCCTAACGGGTATGGAGAAAACAGGGCTTTTCTTCACTGATTTGTGACTAGTAGAATTGAATCCTATACTAACACATTTTTTGATAAGCATTTACTTGAAAATATAGAAGAATGTGTATGTAGCTTAGAGTTGCTTTAGTTGCTGTAGGTCAGTAATAAACAACAAAGAGGGTGTAAATCAGAAACACACATTGGCTTGTTTAGACCTGTGAATAGAGATGCAGGATACCAGGCAATATTTTTATAACTTTTATGTATTTGTCAACTATATTTATTTACAAAACTTTTAAAAGTTTTGAATACTTCCAAAGTATTTGACCATTATTTTTAAGTCTCTTATGTGCAAGGCCGTATGCTGGGGGCCGTGGGAGGATTTCAGGCCTGGAGTAGAGATGATGGACACTTCCAGTAATAAGTGATATGCAGGTGTTGGCTAAAGGGATTCGAAGAACTGGGAATCAGTTGGAGAATTTAAGTGAAGGTTTTTTTGTTTTGTACCTTAAAGGCTGAAACTAATTTTGATCAAGAAAATAAAATGAAGAATAGAATTCCAAATGAAAGGCATGGTGTACACAAAAGCGAATTGCCTGGTTTGATGAATCACGTTTAGAGGTAATATTGGAAAGGCAGAATGAGAATCAGTTGTAGAAGTTTGGGAATGCTAAACTAAGGAGTTTTATCCCTGTGGTATGAAATTAGGAGCAACTTCTTTGAGCAGGCACTGCAGTAGGAAGATTGTCTGAAAGTGTAGGTTACTTAGAGAACCTGATTTTTAATCATGGTCTGTAACATTCCTGGTGTATAGTCATGAGGGCCTGAACATTGTTAATGAAAGCTGCAATGTAGAGATAGAGACAAGATGTGTAAAATGCTGCATTATCAGCGGGTCTTGATGCATACATACCACGTATGAGAAAGAATCAAAGGGGCTGCCTGTGTTTTGACCCAGAGTGCCTGGGAAGACCCTGGGCATATTCCCGAATGTAAAGAATACAAGAAGATTTTACTACGGATATGTTAACTTGGAATGGCCAGTGTGACATTTATGATATCCAGGTGGATGCACCTAACAAGACATTTGGAAATGTGAAAGAGATTTGATGTGTGAACAACATTGGACTCATTCTTGTTCACAAGATGTCGACAAAATGGTTGAGTTGTGGAATAGATGCTATTTCAAAGAAAATAATAGAGCTAAAAACTCTGGTATCTAGAAGAAGTGGAAACAGAAGAGAAAATGAGCTTCGGAGATCAGAATGAGGAACATGATATAGAGGAGAGAACGTTAAGGAGATGTAGTGGTCAGTAGCAGTAAGCATTTTTGTGAGATTAAGGAGGTTGGTCACCTTAGAAAAGGGTTTTTGGCTAAGAAATTGCAAAGTCTGTGTCAAAGTATATGGAGTTAAGTATATGGAGTATATGGAGTTAAGGAGCCTATAAGTGTTTTTAAAAAGTACTGAATGCTTTTATTAATTTTTTCCTCTGAAAATTGTCTGAATCTGTTGGAAAAATCATAATGTATTATTTTGTTACCTGAAACTCTGAAAGATAAATCTTTAGATTCGTACTAGAAAGTGTGACACATCTTCACTACCGGGAACTTTATAAAGCAACGATGATTAGATTTTGGTTTTAATATCATAGGGCATGCTTGGTAAAGTGACATAAAATGTACTTAAATATTTTTGAAATTGATGTTTTGCAACACCGTAAACATCAAGGGGCTTTTTACAAAGTAGGACTCAATAAATGCTTATCGATCAACTGATACAATCTAAAATTGAATTGTCAATTTTCAGAAGAAGTAACTTATTCTAGTAATGAATAATGCAGTGAAGCTTTGTTATCCAGAAATTATTTTAGGTAGAATTTAGTTTTCATGAGAAATCTTGCTTTTGAAGATACTGGAAATTGACTTTCTTTGCAGCTGTTAGCAGAAACAGACCATCTTTGAGTGTGGGCCCTGTGTGAACACAGCAAGTTGGCCTCTAGTAGATTTGCTTTTCCATTTCTTTTATTTTTTTCAGCCCTTCACTTCTCATTGCTGTTATCGAGGATGCTGTGTAAAATTTCGTTTTTTAATTAACATTTATCAAGATTTTATTGAGGACATGCATAGTGTTAGACGCTGCTGGTTCTGGGAATATCAATATGAACGATGCAGTTTTTATCCTTAAAACACATCCAGTTTACTGGGGAAGCCAGAGATGTAAATAGATAAGTCAAAATTCAGCCTCTGCAGGATGTGAACTGTATGCTCTGGAAACATCTAGAGGGGAGGTGAGCAAGAGGAAGAAATGCAAGAAAATCCTTTATTTCCTGAGTTGAGTTAAATATTTTCAGGTGGTAGCAACTAAAATGATTCACTACCGATAAATTGTTTGGAAAAATTTGTTTCTTTTACTACTTTCTGTCAATTCTGACGATACTTTTCTGTTGTAAGACAAAATCCCTTAATTAGTCGTACAAGTATAGTAACATTTAAAATTACTTAGGAGTTATGACTCTGATATTCCATGAAAACTACAATTACACTCCTTTTCACCTTGTCCATAAGGGCCAAATAAATATCCACATACTAGTATCTGGCATTTCCCTTTATTTTATTTCCCAATAGAGGAAATGGATGGAATAGAAATACACAGTGTATGTATAGTTCTTAAGTAAATGATTATGGACGTGTTTTATGTACTCTTAGAAAACTGAGCCATGATTTTATAATTTGTAGTGCAGAACTTTATTTAGTTTGAAATAAGCACCTAATGTATATGACTGATGGAGAGGTTATTTGGAGTAAACAGGGCTCAGTATGTAGATCTTTCAAGTTTAAAATAACTAATAGAAATACTTAGAAATATTCTAGGATACAGATGTGTCACATTTCATTCAATATGATTTTTAAAGCTATTCCATTGTTTGAAAAATATTTCAATATATATGTTAATTTGATTCATTAATAGTAATAGTTTATTATAGTTTGATGAAAAGAAAGGTTGTGTTATTACCTGCTTCTTTTTTCCCCAAGGATCTTTTTAGTTTGTCTTATACTGAGTAACTACTTAACTGATACAACTAATTATTCTCTTATTATTTGGTTATGGAAATTTTTTTCTTTTATAAAATAAAAAGGAGGCACATAAGGAGGTGACTGTGTTCATTGCCAAATGATTTTTGTCTTTATAAAAGGATTCACCCAGGGTTCCTTTAATTAGGTAGTTTACCCGGTGCATTTAAGTGTTAGTTTCCAGACCATTAACTCTTTGACAGAAGGCTGGAGAGGCTTAGAGCTTATTAGACCAGAATGTGAGGAAAAAGCCTCTAGATTTTATTATAGTGGAGCAAAAGGAAGGATGACTAGTTCCCTTTGATTCAATGTCAATTGGTTGGAAATTGTCATTTCATTTTCATATCATGTGTAAGTACTGTGTTTGTGAGATACAGTAAACAGTTCGTTGTTGGTTTCATTAGTAACATAAAGTACCAAATACACACCGAGGTGTATTGAGAGGGTCATCTGGGAGGCAACGTGTATTTCTGTGATTGATATAAATGATATCTCATAAATCTGTTTCTGAGTCTTGGTAAATTATAATTGGTCTTTGGATGCGAGGCCAAATTAAATGAGAGAGTACCATGTGAGACAGAATCCATCATCATAGAAATGATTAAGAAACACAAAATATCCAGGTTAATTTAGTCTGGGACTGCATAAATAAACCAAGGACAGAATATTGGTGCAAGTGGGGACAGACTCATCCCCTAGAGACAGATGTAAGCTAAAATTTAGGCCGGCAAGAAAGAGTCTGCATTATAGAATAATGTAAGTGAAATGAATGTAAAACTTTAAAAAACTTAGATGGACAATTAAAACAGAATTATCCAATTCATATTTGTAGCTGCATGAAAATTATTACACTTATTTCATGTGCTTTAAATATTTAAAGTCTGCTTTTGAGAAAAAAAATAAAGTCTTATTTAATAATGGCTTGGATTAATTTTAATTGGATGTATAAATTGGCATCTCTAGATTCAGTTTTAAAGATTTGTTTGAACCTGATTCTGTAGGGAATAAGGAGCAATAGAAAATATTAATAGAAGTTTATCCAAAATTTCATTAAAATACCAGATACTTCCCAACAAGTTATTAACTAAATTACCTAAAAACAACATGAATTTTTTGGAAATAGTTTAGAAAAAGAAAGCGTATGGTAATATTGTTAGTGTACATATAACCTTTTAGAAAAGTTTTCACAAATTCTGTTATGCTTGCATGAAAAATAACTTGACAGTAATTTATTTCTCTACATCTCAAGACAATATATTAATTTCTATAAAATACTTACTTGCTTAGTGCTTTGTAGTTTTAAAAGCCTTTTTGTGTTTAAAACCTTAATCTTTAAAAATAACCTGGCAGTGAAGGAATTATTGGTTTCAGTTTATAGATAGGGAAACTGAACTGAAACAGTAATAATTAATCATCAGGCTTTACAGACTCTCTCACTGCTTTCATTTGTTGGTTTATTGCTCAGATACTTATCAATCACCCTTTATCTGCTAGGAGGTCCACCATTGGTATTACAGGCAAATCTTGTACTTAGATATTTTTAATACCTAGTTCAGTATGTTTCCTCTACTCTTTGTTGCACCTCAAAGGCAGTTCAGAGTTATACTTTGATCTCTTATAATAATCTTTCTACAAAGCAGAGAATGAAATTAGTTTTCATTTTGTAATGGATAAATACATTTTTCTTTTCTGCTAACATTTTTATGTGCATCTCTGCCCCACTGCTGTGGTTTCACCTTCAGCAATTTTAATTACCTGCAGTCAGCTGAGGTCTGAAAATGTTAAATGGAAAATTGCAAAAGTAAACAATCCATAAGTTAAATAGTACACCATTCTGAGTATCACGATGAAATCTTAATCAATCCTACTTCATCCTGTCTGGGTGATATATCATCCCTCTGCCAGGGTATCCACAAGGTATATGTTACCCATCTTTAGTCACTTGATAGTCATTTTGGTAAGCAGATTCGCTGAGGCAGTTTCCCAGTATTTGTCTTCAACTAACCCAATATTACTTACTGATGACCCCAGAACACAAGAGTAGTGATACTTGTAACTTTGATATGCTGAACTGTAAAGTGCTTCCTTTAAGTGAGAGGCTGAGAGTTGATCATAGATATGTATATATGGGAAAAACTGGAATATATAGAATTGGTAGCATCTAGACATTGAGACATCTAGTGGGAATTTTGCAACATATCCTTGAAGATATGGTGGGACTACAGTATAGATTTTTTATAATCTGCCTTTTGTTTAAAATATAAATTAAAAAATATAAATTTATACTAACCCAAACATTTTTCCTTACTATTTCAAGTTAGAGGTGAATTCTTAGATACTTCTTAGAAAATTTTAAGTTTGGTGATCCAAAACATTTTTTTTAAAGATCAAAGGCAAATTTAAAAATTTTCTTCACTCAGCATTAGCCAGCTTCTTTCAAAATTTCTTATTCTATTTAATCAATTATTCACTAATTTTTTTTTGTAATAAAACAGAAACCTATCTCAATTAACTTTCTGTGTCGGGTGAAACGAATTAAGATTCCGAAGTTATCTACTTTAAAATCTGCCAGTGTTTAGTAATAGTAAATAAAAGCATCTGTGTTAAGGAATTAAAGGTTATTACAGTGAATGACCAATAATGTGTATTGGTTAGGAGGAAGAAGGTTTTAGATTTAGTTTAGTGAGTTCTGAGTGTCCAGTTAGTGGTATACTAGGTACTTACCAAGATGAAAAAAGTGCAGCTCTCACTTTCCCTGTGAGTATAGCCTCCTCAGGAAGAGACACTATGAGCTGTGTTACTAAGGGAGTAATGTCAGTCAGAAGACTTCCTTGATTGCATAGAAGGAAGAACTAACCCTGTGGGTGCAGGTTTGGTAGGTTAAGGGAGACAAATGCACTAGAGCTCGTTTTAAAGAATGAATTTTCTATGGGGAAATGGACATTTTGAGATGTTGCAGAATTTTAAAAAATCGTAGAAAAATATAGGCTATAAATTGCTCATAAACAGATTTTTCTTCTTTAAAACATTCTCCATAATACCTAATTATTTGTCTACAGTTTTGTTCTTTGCTGTTTTGAAACCATGTTCTCTGGGCATAGAGTAGCAGTTGAAGGCGGGAGTGGATTCTGTACATTGGATCACTTTGGATCACTGTTAGTTGCCTGGAACTCAGTGGCTCTCAGAGACTGGTAGGGCATGTTGGGATGCTTGCCAGGGTGACTAACAAAGTAATCCTTTCTTACTGTTCTGGGCTTGTCCTGGAGAAGAATATAGGAGTATTATGGTGGAGATGTTCAATATTTTATTAGTCATCTTGTGCATTGGATGACTATGTTTGTAGTATTAGTGTAGTTAGAAACAAAGGAGCTGAGTGAGCCACTCCCTTCCCCAAAAGCTCAACCATAAACATAAACATCATTTTAAGGATTATCTATGCTTCCATCTTCTTAAAGGAGGTGCAAAACATAATAAAAAAAAGCCTAAGTAATTGCCCCACCCTAGGGGGCAGGGTTAGGGGGCCAGTGAGAAGCTCAGTGGGAGGCACCTAGAGGTCAGAGGTGGCTGCCCTTTAAATCCAAGGAGCCTGAGTTAACAACGATGATATTCCTTTTGCGCCTTTTCACTCACATGTTCCTTCTGGCCCTCTTGCCTTTTTCTTCTACCCTTTCGCCCTTTTCCCACTTCCCAGTCCCTGCTGCCACCTTCCAAGAGGTCTCCAATAAACGCAGCTACTTGCTGCCTACTACGAAGTGTATGCTTGGCAGTTCTTTCCTCATTGTACACAAGAACCTGAACTACTTTTGGCCCACTCGACTGTAACTGCGTGGGGTTTTAAAATTTGAATACTGTCTCAATCAGGCTAGTTCTTCACCATAATTTTTCCGTTTTGGGGAAACCGAAATTCTGAGAGTTTCTGTGCAGATTTTTTTTTAAAAGCTTAAGAGTGCTTTGGTCCGACATAATGATATTTACTTTTGTTTTGGATGTGGAGAAATGTTGTTGGTAATCAGATTCTATGCATCTTAATGAGAGAGAGACTGAATTGTAATCAGTTTCTTTTATGAACCATTTTCTTTAAAAGCATGGTAAAAGTGGATTTTTTTCTCTTCTGTTGTGGTCAAAGGAAGCTTATACTGATTACTCTGAAGGTTAGATTTTTATTTTCTTTAAAGTGAAGGGGATGAGATTTTAATTTGGCTTTCATATTAAAGCCGGTGGTCCTGTGAGTTCCACATTGTAGACTGTTTTAGTTCTAAACATGGAAACTGTCATTTACATTAATAGGAGTATTAGAAAACCAACCAAACATTTCACACACAAAACATGGACCCCAAAATTGGGTTTATGAGATCTTCTTTAATGAATGGAAAGTTTGATGTTTTCCAGTAAGGCTTTATGACACAGAAATTAACTTTTTTATTTACTTTATGCACGAAATATTTATTGATCACCTATTCTGTATTCTGACCAATTTTTATGGTTATAATTCATGAGTTGTATGAATTGGATCACTTATCATGTATAGTTCTTAAGGTATTTTTTATATAAAGTATAATCTATTGTCACAAAAATAGAAGTAGGAAAATCAACATGAATACATGTATAAGACATATCGTAGAAAAATACAGTAGTTTAAAGGCTTATTACTGTCACACTAAAGATCTGGAATTTCATATACTTGCAAATTATTTTAGAAACTCAAAATATTCTTTTTGTTTGCTTGTTGTTTTTTTGTTTTTGTTTTTGTTTTTGTTTTTGAGATAGGGGCTTGCTAAATTACTAAGTTACCTAGCCCAGGCTTTAACTCCCAATCTTTCTTCCTCAGCCTCTCAGAATGCTGGGATGATTGGTATCTGCCACTATGCACAGCTTCAAAATATTATTTAGGTTATAAGAATTTAAGAATTACATAAAGAAGAGTTTGTCTGTGTTTCTCCCCCTCAGTATCTACTACATGTCACTTACCGAAAACATACTGGAAGTAAAATCACTTACTATAGTTGGCTGGGACTCGCTGTCATTGGATGTTATTTTAGATGCAATAACATCTCTGAAATAGTGATTATATGGAGGAAATGGATTCATGAAGCTTTAAATTCCTTGCGAATTTTTTTTTTAAAAATCATATATATGAGGTAAGGAATATATTTTAAAGTAATGACCAAAGTAGAAATCTGTGTCAACAGATTTAACCAGCTCTTTTGAGTGCAAGAGGTATTTAAGGTGACATTAAATCAATATGAAATGTAGATAGAACTAAAATCAAATGGAGTTTTATTAACTTAATATATTGGACATTTTCTGTATCATGTGGAACAGTAATGTCAGAGACAGTTAAGATGGAGTTTGGCACTCATCTTTTATATGTGATAGAAAGGCTGTCTCTGTAGTTTTATTGAAATCAATGAATCAGATGAGATTGGATTATAATTCCTGACTTAGTCTGTCTCTGTCCTTTTTTTCCTTCCCTTTCTTTTTACCCTTCTTGTTTCTTTTCTGGAAATCTTGAAAGCCTATGGAAAAATGTTAAGAATTAGGTATTTTTTGATGTAAGGAACAGGTGGGTCTAAATTTTTGTTTTTGTTTTAGAATTAAAGAAAAATAACTTCCATTCCTATTATAAGGTTTTCATTTCTTATTTTTAGATTTAAATAGTGTCCATAATTAACTTTTTTCTGTCATACTATAAATCCAATTTTTTATCATTCTGTAACTCAGATTTTCAAAAATGGAGCAGACCAGACATTCCTATATTCTCCAACCTCGGTGTAATAGTGTTTCCCAGTACAGTATTTTTTTTTTTTTAAATGTGTGTGAACTCAGCTATATATACTTATGACAACATGTATATTTTTAAATTTCCCAACATCTCTGGCAGATGCTGTCTAGTTTCTTATTGCACGTTTATGCTTTTAGGGGACTCTTATAGCAGCCTATTATATTCTTGGTGTTTTTAATAGTCATTCTGTTGCATCAAGTCAGAATGTCCTTCCTCTTACAATTTTTATTTATTGAGCCTTGTGAAGCAACACAGAAGTCAGCTATTGTCACTACCAAGTAAAAACTTTTTTCTTTTTTCCTTTTTCTTTTTTTGTTAAGTATCATATTGTTTGATGTTGTAACCAAATGAATATTGGAGTAAGCTAGAATTGGTAAATGAAAATGAAGGTGCTGCTAACAGATATAATCATATGTAGTTTGTATTATTACCTTTGTAGAGCCAATGGTTTGCAAGAGAGCAGCTTTAATACGGGACATTCATAAGTTAGAACATTCACCCATAAGCCAAATGCAGGAAGTGCCGAATGTCTATCTAGGCACTGGAGACCCAAAAGATCCAATCAAGGGCTGGGAGCCCACGACACTGTCCCATGTATGTCTGTGTCTGTAGATGATGGTGGAAGAAGTCTTTACTGGAACCAGGATACGATGCTTCCAGCAGGATGAAGACCAGGGATGCCCTGAAGCAACAGCGGCCGTCCTCGACGACAGCAAGGCCCTGAGCTCCTCCTCTGACAACAACAGCCGAGTCCCTTCAGGAGAACCAGCTGTAACAGAGCTTCTCCTGGGAAACAGCCCGCTACTATCTTCTGCTCACGTTCTCCTTTATGTTGCATCAGCAACAATCCTCAGGTGGATCCTCTACACCCAGAACCACACCAGCTCAGTCCAGCTGGGCGTTCTGGCTCAAGTTGACCACAATAATAAGTCTATCACATAGTTCAAGAACTATTTTTTTGAACAAGATTTATTGGTACATTTTAGATATACATAACGATTGCATTCATCATAGTTAATTTGTACCTGTACATGATATACTTTGTTTTTTTTTCCTTTCCCCACCCCTCTCTTCAACTCCTCTTCCCCTCCTTATTTACAACATACTCATAAGTGAAATAAATTGGACATACATAAATAAACATCACATTGTTTCTCTGGTATGAGAACTCATAAGTGTAAATAAGGAAAAATATGTATAATAGATCTGTGAAAAAGAAAGAAAATATTCAAATGGGAAGGAGAATTAGGGAGGGAGGAGGGGGAAAGGAAGGAAGGTAACTGAAAAAGAGCTTTTTTAAAAGGAAGATAACTAGTCACTTATCAAAAGTGCTGAATTTCAAGTACTGTTGTGAAATCCAGATGGAAATATCTAATGGGCACTTTGAAAGTCACCCCTATACCTCAGGAGAAATTTGGTGATAGAGAAATAGATCCGAACATTAGTTGCCCATAGGGAGAGCTGAGGTCTGTATGGGGGTAACGACTAGGTGCTGGAGAAGCAGAGAAGTGGGGAGAGTGTGCGCCTTCTTGCTGGGGTATGAGGGAGGGAGGGGTGTTGGGGATGCAGCTTCACAGCTTGGTGAAGACACTGGGATTTTCTGAAAATGATGTGTGACAGACATTGACTTGACTGTTTTCTTAAGATCTTTTCATACAGTGTTCGATTTAACTCCTCATTATGCTTTATTCCATGAGTAGATCAACCGCAAACACTTTAGTACTGAGATCAGGTACCCATTGCATTACTTCTGCCAATGCTTCAGATTTAAATGTAACAATTAGATCCTTACTTGATTTTCTTGTCTTCATTTAGTTTAAATTCTTCATGGTCATTCCTCTGAACTCTTCCTTTTGTAGTCTTTTACAATCTGCTGTCTCTTCTCATTGTTCCACATCTGTTTCTCAGTTTGGGGCCCATAGTCCTGTGTATGCTTCGCTGGCTGTCACTCGCATCCACCGATTTCCCTGAGGTTTCTGTAAAGTGTTACGGATTATCAGTAGTCGCAAACCAGCTTGATTTATACTTTCTGGTAATGATTTATTTGGGATTCCTGTGTGGTCTCAGTCTTAGAAACCCTTGCGTGGCCTAACATGCCTTTGGCAACTAACTCATCAAACTTTACTGATTAGTGGTTAGATTCTTATATTTGAAGGTATTCAATATCATCCTTTTTAAAATACCATGCTCTTAATTTTATAAATTTTAGAGAAACATAAAATTTTCCCTGAGGCTTGACCTGATCTTCCATTTAACATTCAGAGGGCACATACAGCTCTTCTTACATTTAGGGTCAGGAATCAAATTCTCTATCATCTTTGAATTTTAAAGGGATCTTAACAGTCTTATTGTGTTTTACACATGGAAACCTTTTCAGGTTTTACAGATGTTGGCATCAGTTCTGGTCAAGACAAATACATTTCGCTTACTGTATGCCAGGAAGAAGCAGGCTTGAAAGTTTGTAGACCAAAACATTTAATTAAGGGCATAATGAATGTGTGGCAAATATCGAGCCCATATACCTCAGATTGGCGTGTTGAATCAGTTTGAAAGATAATGCTGTTCATTCCCAGGAGAGAAGAATGGGCTTCATTAACTTCTGTTATACAGGATGATTCTTCACAGATGCATGAATTGAGGGTGGAGTAACTGGTTTATTCAGAGAAAGTCTTTTCCATCTTTTGCTTCCCAAGGGTTCTCATAGTCCTGTTTAGTTTTACATTTCCCCCTCTATAGCAGATCATGCTTATCTTTGCATTTCTATAACCAAGCATAGTATCTGTTTTATCATAGGATATGATTTTTTTAAAAAACTATATAGGAGCTGGGGATTTAGCTCAGTGATTAGAGTGCTTGCCTTGCAAGCACAAGGGCCTGAGTTCGATCCCCGGCACCACACACAAAAAAAAAAATAATAAAAACTATATAAAATTACACAAATGAATAAATTTTGTCTAAAAGGAATTTGAAAATTTTTGTTTAGTTAATTTTGGGAATGAAAAAAGTTTTTGTTCAGACAGTATTGTAGTTGGTATAAATCTTGAACATTAGGAAACCTAAATCATTTCAAAGTGACCAAACATGACAGTAGGTAAAATTCATTCAGAGAAATTAAACTTCACTTACAGAGATTTCATTTAAAATTAAAACATTCATTTGCTACACATATGCAATGCCAGATATGTGCCTCACCCTTGAATCAGGGGCTACTTTAATGCTTGTTTCTACTTTGAGGACTACAGAGGTTTTAAGTGGCTACCAAGAAGTGTAGGGGAAAAAAAAAAAAACTCATGGCTAGTTTGCATCCTGGTGATGTTTTTAAAGTGCTGCAGCCTCTGAGATGTAGCATAAATTCATATTAAGATAGAGAATATACCCAGAATCTTCCTGAGTGTATAGGAAAAGGAAGGTGCTTCCATCCTATTGGGACCAGCAGAAATCTACTCTTTTTACTGTAAGTAATTCTAAAAATTAGGAAGAAAAGACTTTTTGACCTGTAGGGTCATCTGAAAATGGAAAAGCCAGTCTCGTAAGTTAACAAATTTGCAATTGCTAGAAATATTCAATAGATACTGAAGAATTAGAGGTAATCCTACATTGGAAGAAACGTTGAATAAAAGTTGTCTAGAGAAATAACTTTCCCTTTCTTCATTCTAACCCATACTGTAGAAATAGTTTAACTATTTTTTTTATTTTTTTAATAGTTTAACTATTGAACTAGTTATAACATAGTATGTGAACATAGTAACAAACTCGTAAGGACCAAGATGTTTTTCCCCTTACACTCAGCATTTTGATTTGCCACAAATTCTAGTTAAGTAATATATATTCTTTATAAATATATATCTATATCTATCTCAGGTACTGGACCATAAAGCAATTTTAGAGTCTGTATTATATGATGGTTTGCTGATCGCAAAACAATTATTTTTGAAACTATATAGTAATTCTACTAGACAATATATATTATTATTGTTATTTTTATAATACTTTAAGAGCTTCTTATTTAATAGTGATAATACTTTAAGCCCTTTCTTGGGGAGAAAGGGAGAAGAAGGATGTGATAATGATGCTGAAATACCTTATTGCTTCTTAGATGGATCGGGATTCTTTAACCAAGACTCTTTTACTCATTTAACAGATATTATTGAATTATGTGCTGTTCAGAATCTATGACATTCAGAATCTTTCTGTAACGAAAGGTTGTGTCATGTAGCATTTTCTTCTCCAACGTGAACCCTTGAAATTCAAGCTTGTTCTTTCCCTACACTGCAAAGATAAACTGCTTCCGAATGAGTGAAAGCACCCAGCTCCCACCTCCATGCACATCATAATCAGTATCTCTCTGTGGGGAAGGAAGAAAAATCTGATTCCTTCATTTTCATGATATGACTTTAAAGTCAATCTGGATCTTGGTTCAGTCACTAGCCTACAATGTCTGCAATGGGTAGAAAGCTTTCTGTTATGCTGGCTAAATTTAATTCCTCTCAAACACATGAGGCCTTATCCTTCTCTGCTAGCTCACAACTAGACTGCATTTCTGAAACTCACTGAAGTCAGCTTTAGCCACATGACCAGGTCCTTAGCAATGAAATTTGTACAAGTGTAAGTAAAACTTAATTTGGCCGTTAAACCCTGCTACAAGTTCTCTTTCCCTTCTCTAGCCATTGGTCGAGTGGAGGGGAATGCAAGGGTAAGTGAAGAAAACAGAGCCACTTCTGGAAGTAGTGCTCTCCCTGATTTAAATTTCTAATACCCTTGCTTTTCAGTTATTTTTATTGATTTATTTATTTTAATTGACACAATTATTATATATAGTTGTAGGGTACCATTTAATATTGCAATGCATGTATACATTGCATCATGTTCAAATAAGGGTAAACATAGTTTTCTCAAGCACACATTCTTTCTTTGTTGTGAAGATACTCAAAACTGTTTTCTTTAGCTTTTTTGAAATACATGATACATTATTATTGATAGCCCACAGTGCAATAGAACACCAGAAGTTATTTCTTTGAACTAAAACTTAGTACCTGAAAAAAAATAAATAAAACTTAGTACCTGTTGGTCAACAAAGAATTTTTCTTTATCCTATAAAAGTCTGTTTTATACTTTTTACCTGGTATCTAAGACGTTTTCTCCTTGCCCTAGAGCCAGTTTTTGTTTACGGTTACATGATATTCTTCCAGGAGTGAAGCCTGCAGCTCGGTTCTGTTTGATACAGTTTGGTCTGTATCCGGTAATAATTTTTGAATGTAGAATGACAGAAGGGTCCATTTGTGCTATTAAAATCTATTGCCCTTGGCAAACGAATAAGAGAATCACTTTGAGTGCCTCAGTGTTTACTACCGAAGGCTTGTGTGAATTGTATTCTTCACTGTTATTCATTAGGTCATTTGTGTCTTTAGTCATTAAACTTTGTCTCTTTCCTTAGTGAAAGAGGCCACAGGGAGGGCCATAAAGGAAGAAACAGGCACTTGAGTGACTTCATATTATGGACTTCTCTTCGTCCCACAGAACCTGAGCTGATTAGACTACTCAAGTAACTTAGCTTTTTAAACTCTCTCCATTTTCACACAGGTAGGTTCAGGCTTCGTGGCACATGCATTCGTTCTTAGATGTAGTTGTTGACCTTTGTAATAGTGGAAAAATTTAGGACTCTAATTTCCGTCTTCTTTGTCTTGGTTCACATTAACCATTTTGTATCAGGTAGCACTTTTTACTTTACACCTTAGAGAAGGAAATGTTGCATTTTTAAGATGGGAGTTACATCCCTGATATCCTGCCTTGTGTCTTATCATTTAGTGCTTGTCTGTCATCTTTCTTATAAAATTAATCTTAGAAGTGGCATTATAGCTTAGAAATGGAATTATAACTTTTGTATTCCCAGATCTGTGTTTTATTTTTTAATTTTCTGTATAATTGCTATAGAACCACTGACAAGTTTTAATAGTTTTTAAATAATCAACTCCACAATAGAACTCCAAATAGGAGCAGATGATGTATCTTATAAAAAATGTAATTTGTTTTGCTTTTGCTCATGTTGTAGTCTTTTCTTCTCAGTATAATTTTCTTCTCAGTATAATTTTATTCTTCTCTTTTCCATAATGAGCCTTTGCACAATTAAAAATGCTTCTTATGCGAGGTCTCAGAAATGATAGATTACTTAATTTTAATGTTTCCATCATTCTCAAACAAACATATAACAAAATTTTGCCTAGTCTTCCTGTGCACTTGGCCACATGCCATTGATTGTGACCCAAGGGAAACGTTAATTGTGGAGTTCTCTAGGTCATTGGTAATAGTGCGCATGGGTGCAGGTGAGGTATCTATGTTCATTTCATATGTAAAGGTATCAAGAAGAAGCTGTTTCTGCTCTGAGTCTCTGAAATACTTAGTGTGGCAGTGTCTACTAATAGGTCTTCAGTGAACACCATGAGATGTTAAATGGTTTTCTAGAATTTTCAATAACTATTTACTCTCTTATTCTCAGCCTATTAGCATTTTATGAAGAAGGCTTGTTTTAAACCTCTTGGACTGTAAGCTAATTATAAGTTAATTTAACTGGAAAATAAAAAGTGTTTGATGTGATGGGCAGCTGTGCAGCCTTAGACTTCATCTCATATCCAAAACAATTGCAGTGGTTAAACTTTCTTACTACTGTCATGCATTTTTCAAAAAATACTGCTATATAAAGATAAGTTTATGAACAAATTTTCAAAAAAGTTGAGATCTATCTTCTCCTAAGGATTAGACATACTGGGCATTCTATAAGGTTTAGGTAGTGTTTCCCTTAGTTTTTAGACTTACTTATTACATCACGGATATGACGAACATTCTTGTTTTATAGCGCTATGGTATTGATTAGAAATTGTCACCTAGCAGCTCGGCATGGGATGCATGGCTGTAACCCCAGCTCCCTGGGAGAGTGAAATAGGAGCGTCACAACTTCACACCCGATCTGGGCCATTTAGTGACTTACCAAGACCCTGTCTCAAAGGGAAAAAATAACCAGGTCTGTGGGAAGGCCTACCTGCATTCAATTTCCAGTACTGTGAGGGAGGGAGGAAGAAAGGAGGGAACGAAGGAGAAGGGAAAGAAGGAAGGGAGGGAGGGAGGGAAGAAAGGAGAGAGTGAGGAGGAAGAGAGGGCGAGAAATGAAGGAAGGAGGAAGAAAGAAAAGAAAAGGAAAGGAAAGGAAAGGAAAAGAAAGAAGGCAATCTAGCCCCTGTTTCAATAGTTTCTTCAAAAGGGAGGTTACTACTTTAGTACACATTCTTCTGTTTTTGAGCAACTGTAATTATTAGAGAACTTCATTGACTTTAAGAATCATTTTCTTCCTTGTAACTTTAAGTCTAATTTCTTCGTAAAGGTGGATCATTATCTGTCTTAACGTCTCTTGTTTTCTAGCTGTTTAGATAATGCGGTTTGGAGAGCCTTTATTCTTCTGACATTCTGTATAGTTCCCAGTTTATCAGGATCCCTTTAGAAATGGGTATTCAGAACTAGACATTGCTGATAATCTCATATTGTTTTCTAAAGTAATTACATTTATATTTCAGATATTGATTCACCTAAGTTTGTTTTGTTATCACAAGTAATCCTGATTGCTAATAACCTTGTGAATAATTAGAACTCTCATATTTCCTGCAACTAAACCAGAATTTCCACATCTTTCCCTGTTGCAATTGATTTGTGGACCTAGATACTAAGAGTTTGTATATTCAAATACGTTCTTTTTACTAGTCTGTTGAAAATTCTTTGATTCTTGACACAGGACACAGGGGAGTGAGTGTCCTGTGAATTGTACAGGAGCATCTTACCCTAGTCTGCCTCTACTTTTCTCCTCTCTGTTACCACTTCTGTGTTCCTAGAACTAAAAGATTCATGACCCAACGTTGAAGATACTATTTTCATTACCAGTTAGGAAGTGATGACCATTGGCAGTCGGTCTCTTAAAGAGAGTCTTCTGATACTCATACAGTATTATGAGGAAAATATTTGCATCATTTTACACATGAGAAAAATGAGCCTTAGATGAATTAAGGAACTTCATTTTTATGCTTACTTGTTCAATAATACATCCAACAAATTATTTACTAGACATATGCTCTGTGATAGATAAATGGAAAATTTTTTTAAGAAGATAAATAATAGGGGCTGGGGATGTAGTACAGTTATAGAGAACTTGCCCAGCCTGAATAAAACCCTGAGTTTGATTCCCAGCACACACACACACACACACACACACACACACACACACACATACACACACGTGTCCTTTACCTTGTATCTCTTGCAAGCTGCTGTAAAATTTTCATCACATCACTCTAGTACAACATAATATTATTCAGTGCTATGAGGAAATGATCTCTCAAGCCATGAGAGGACATGGAGAATCTGTGTGCATAGTACTAGGTGAAAGAGTCCAATCTGAAAAGGTCACTTTGATTTCAACCATATAATACCCTGGAAAAGGCAAAACTATGGAGACAGTAAAAAAACATCAGCAGTTACAAAAGTTAGGAAACAGGCAGGCACAACGAACAGGTGGAACAAAGGAATTTGCAGGCAGTGAAACTGTTGGGTGTGATACTATAGTGGTGGATTTGTGTCATTACACGTACATTTGTCAAAACCCACAGAATGTGCAACGCCAAGAGTAAACCCTGAGGTACAATATGGACTTTGATTTCATCAGTTGTAATAAATGTGCCACTGTGGAGCAGAATAAAAACAGGTGATGTGTTCCTGAAATAGTTTTATAAAATGCTTGTGACTGTCCTGACGTGGCGTAGTCATTTATCTTTAAGATAGCTGGGCGTGTTGTGGTGTGTGGTATTCATTTTCCATGTGGTAGTCTAGCCACGATCAAATAAACTGTCTCCTAATCTTTCCACAGCCTAAGAGTGACCCCAGTGTGTAGGTAGGTATGGCAGAAAATACTAGAAAGAGGCAAGAGAGAAAAAGGGTGGAGAACATTTTTAAAGTCTCCTTTGAAATCATATTAACAGAAAATAGAATATTCTGAGTATTTTTACCTTTTACGTCAGTGTTCTTTTACGGGACTGAAATTAGTCTGTGCTATTTCCTCTGTTGTTTCTGGAAAGTGATATGTTTCACGTGTCAATTCTTCTTAATATTATTTTATGCTCTGGAATATTTAATTCTTTTCTAAATGTACTTCATATTTACTTTTGTAATTGAAGTACATTAGGTTTATCCCTTCACATCACTCAGTATCTTTATTACGATGTTTGGGCACATGAGTACAGTACTTCTTTTGTCTCTTGCCTCTGCTCATTTCCTTCCCCTAAAGAAGAGAAAGAATGATTTGTGGCAAACATTCATAATCCTAGCACTTAGGAGGCTGAGGCATGAGGATAATGAGTTGGAGCCCAACCTGGGCTAAATAGTGAGTCTAGCCTGGACTACATAGTAAGACCCTATTCTCCCCACCGCCCAAAGAACAGTGTGTAAGTATTAAGTTTTTAAGTCCTAGCATGGTGGTAGATGTTGCTGCATCTCTTAAATAGCAAATATTCTGTATGGGTCTTATGGTTTGTATTACAGATACTTTATCTTTGAGGGAGGATATACAATAATTTATGTAATAGCCGAGTGCATAGTCCTTTTTTTTGGTGTCAGGGATTGAACTCAGGGCCTTGCATTTGCTAGGCAAGCACTCTAACCACTGAGCTAAATCCCCAGCCATAGTCCTCTTTTTCAATAGTGAGGTTTAGTGGCCAGGCTAGGTCAGAATTGGACCTCGATACACTAATAAAAATATACATCATTGATGATAATAATTTGTTTCATGGTTCTATATTTCACCTATTGGTGTGCACTCAGGAAAAATATGTTGAATGAATCCAAATGAAACGCTATTTAGGCTCTCCGGATGAAAGTTAATTTATATCACCTATATCAGTATATGTGTAAAAGGCGCAAACCCAGTATTTTATGTAAGGGAAAGGTATTGACTAGATTACCAAAGAAGTTGATAAGAATGTCATGCCTGTAAAACTTCAGCAAAATTAAATAATGTGGAAAATTGCTGTTTACTAGGATGTTAGAAATGAATGCTGTAGCTAGTTTTATTTGTGGCCATCAAAAGCGGTATTTATATTGTAACCATTCCAGTTAAGTGAGGGGGAAGCTGATTATGGTGGGTATCAGTGGGATCACTTGGAGGAAAGTAATCTATTAAAAGTAGATACATAAGCAGTTCAGAAGCTACTGTGTATGTTTCACTATGACTTAATTCTTCCTGTGATAGAGGAGGTAGGAACCTAGAAAGATCTGAGGTAAGTTTTTTTTGTTGTTGTTGTTTTTTTGGGGGGTTTTTGGTGCTGGGGATCAAATTCAGGGCCTTGTGCTTGCAAGGCAAGCACTCTAACCACTGAACTAAATCCCCTACCCCTGAGGTAAGTTTTATTTGAAGAAAAAAAAAATGAAGCAGAGAGTGTTGGTGTATACTTGTAATTCCAGCCCTCGGGAAGGTAGAGGCAAGAGAATTGCAATTTCAAGCCCAGCCTAGGCAATTTAGCAACTCAAAGAAAAAGAAAAAAAAAGTCTGGGGATGTAGCTTAGTGTGAAGGCCCTCGGGTCCATCCCCAGTAAAACTACCCTAAGGAAAAAAAAAAAAAAAGATGAGCTATTTGTAGCACCAGATTCTCTATGGGACAAAAGCATTTGGAAATGTGACAGGGGTGTCCACTTTTCTCATTTTCCTGCTGAATCTGGATGGGAAGGCCGGCACAGCTCCTAGATTCAGCGAGCCATGCAGTGGAGAGAGAATGTGCACAGCACCAGGAGACGCGGGGGAACAGTGAGGCTGCTTTGAAAGTAACTTCGATTTTTCAATTCAACAAAGTATTCTCAGTTCTTTGTGGGTAGTTTCCCTTGTCACTGGTGCTTCCTTTCCTGCTTCTCATGTATTTTATAGTTAATTACTTCCTTTTCTAATCTCTTCTAGACGTGTGTCTACTATTTCCTCAACTTGGTAGGATGAGGGAAAGAAGAAACTCACTACGTATTACTCCCCCACACACAAAGGGCTTTCTCAAATATGTATTTTTACATATGCTATGTAAATATAATTATTCAAATAATCAAAAAGTTGTCTTTATGGGAGACAACTTTAGGAAACAGACATTTTTCTCTAAGAAGATATTTTGTTATATCTGTTTTTTTGAAGTTTATAGTCTGGTTATCTTTCCTTAATATTTTTGTCTTCTCAGTTTTTTCACTCTGTAACAAGAAAAAACAAACAAAAACCTCTACCAGGTTGCTGAGTATTATTCAAGTTTCTTCAATACCAGTAAGTGAAAGAGTAAAAATAAATATATTATAATGAGTTGAGTTTCGAAGCTATGGTAATAGCTTGAAGAACATTATTTCAGAGTGATGAAACTGGTGGAACAGGGCAGATAATGCTGGATTTGGATAAATTTACACACACTATGTTGGTCAAAGTTCATTTAAAAAAAATAATGTTCAAATTCAATAATCTGGTCCGAAATAACCAGTAGAAGAAATTGGTGAAGGAGCACATGCCTCCTGTGGCTTGAGTTTTGGTAACAGTAATATATGTCCTGTCCTAATCTTGGTGCATCCTTTCTTCATATGGAGATTTTGTAGGAAAATGGTAATGAAGGTAGAAATCTATGAAGTAGCCCACTGGCGTGCTGTTTTCTTACATTAGAACTTAAGCGTGCTATATTGATGGTCCAATAATGGCTTTACTGTCTACATAGTCTTTCAGTCTTTGACTTTGTGCTACTTTTTCCTCATTTCACTCTGTGCTTTTGAAGATTTTTCTTGTTTTCCACTAAGTTGTAGAGTCCAAAGTATAATTTTAATGGCGTGCTTTAAAAAGATATTTTTAATTTTGCATTCCATTTCGAATCATTTACTCACATAAAAGGACTTGCAGAGACAGAGAGCTTCAATTATGTTCATATGTAATTATGCAGCAACATTTGCTTCGAATCATCGCACATCTTTGGTGGGGGTAGAAAGTAGTTCTTAATTACTGGCTGGACTGATTTTTCTTTTCCCCTCTGGTTGAATGTATGTGGCCTTGCTGATGAGCTATTTGAAATTCTCTGTGACATGACCATGTAACGTACACCCTTGCTTACTTGGGACTGGAATGTGTCTTAGGTGACCAAAGCTGTGAGAAGCGTTCAAGTACATTGCCCAGAGCCCTGTCCATATTTGTGAAGTGTTAGTATCTGAAATTCAGTCTTTTTTTTCTCTGATAATTTATGTATTCGATCAACATATTAGATTTTAAATTTTGTGTATCCTTTTTAAAACTAGAGAGACTTGAAGGAGCTCTAATTCCTTTACTTGACTAGTGCATATATTGCAAGGTACAATGATGTGAATCAAGTAATTCTTAAAATTAGTGATGTTATGAGTCGAATCCAGCTCTCCATAATGCCATTTATGTGGTACAATTACAATGCAGATAGGTCTAAAGTAGAAATAAATGATCAAAAAGAGTACTAGAAGTAAGTCGTAAAACATCAAAGACTTGGAAATTAGCTAAGCATAGTATCTGAATTAAGTAACTGTGCTAAGCTGGTTTAGTGTTGTGTAGTTGAAAATTGTAAAGGTGCAATACTTCCTTCATACCTCTCTCTTACAGAGTGGAGCAGGGTCAACCAGTAACCATGTCTGTGCACAATGTGGTACAAGGATGAACATCTTAAATGCTCTCAACTCTGTATGGCTTTGATACATTCTAGGAAGAAGGATTCTTTGTCAAATAGGCTAATATTTAAGCATTTGCTATGAGCGATAGACTTTACTAGGTAATTTAAAGGAAAATAAAACAAATATCATAAAGGGTTTGTATCCTTAAAAATACTTACAATTTAATTAGAGTATACTATTAATATCATACAATCCTCCTACCATATATATATATATCTATCTATCTCATGCCAAAACAACTCCTGAATTGGATAATACACAGCACAGATGTTAGGAGCTGTGACTTAACAGGAAAAACCTACATGTTTAGACATAAAGGTAATATGATAAAAAAACTGAAATTCACAAATTTCTTTTTTTCAGGGCTAACTTGGGAAACTACATAAAGAATAATGTAGTCATGAAAATACATGCAAAATACAGTAGCGTTCTCAGAACTTTTCAGAAAAACAAAAGTAGGAAGGATAATTACACACTGTTACAGAATCAAACTGTAATAATACGAGTTCTTTGGCTAATAAAGTATTTAAGTATTTAATATGCAGACTAAAATAACTTATGATTTTTTTCCCTAGGTTGTATGAAGGCTGTCCACGTTAGAAAGTGAGTTTTAAACACGTAATTTCCTTACTACACTATAGTTCTATTAGCCACCTTTAGTTTTTGTTATTTTGATTTGTTTACAATTGAAGAATCAGAAACATAATTGATTATAAAAGATTTTCAAGGGTCTTAGAAAAATTCATAATCATAGCAAAACCTACATCCTAGTGCTTTTTTTTCTGGTCACACTGCAGGAACATAAAGTGCTAGAATTTGAAGGAGATTCAAAATCGGTTGTCCTGACCTCTCAGTTATAGATGGAAAAAAAGGGCTTTTCCTCCATAGCTGTGAATAGCAAATTCAGAGTATCTACTAGAGATTTGTTTGTTTGAATTTTGGTTTTAGAGTGGCCTTTTGTTTTGATTTAAAAGAGAATTTATGTCATCCTAGTTTTTCACTTTTGTGAATATTTTAATATTTCAGTGAAGAGATCATTGATTTTGAGAAGCATCAAAGTAATCCCAACTCTGTAATGAAAATTAGCACAAATAAACATATCATCAACTAATTTTCACAACTATCACCTCTAATTAATCCATATTACTTAAAATTATTCAATTTAATGTTGTACATATAAAATTATTTCTGCTTTTTTCGTTCAGTTTTGTAAACATCGAGATGACTGTGTGAGTTCCTATTCATAAAGTTCTTAGGACAGTGCCTGGAACACACCTTGGGCTGTGTTATGCGTTTGCTAAATAAGTAAATAAGTGCTAAGTATAACAGATAGTGATGTACAATATATGCCTTCATTCTTCAGGTACAGGAAATACAGTATTTTTAAAAAATCTCAATATTTTGAGTAACCAAATTGAAAAGTGTGATGTGATTTATAAATATTTTATTCTTGATCTCCTATGATATAGTTATCTTTAACTACTTTAATATAATTTATTCATATAGTTTAATCCGCCTTAATATAGTTTAGCTCAACTCATGTTATTTTGAAAATAGAGTGAAAGTAGTTGTCGATGGAAATACAGACTGTGTACATACCTGGAAATATAACTATAGCATAGTGGGGACTGTGCCTAAGAATACTTTTAAGAATCACGTTATGATTGGTGATGATTGCCATGTTGCTGTATTTGTGTTTCTGAGGAAGAAAGACCAAAATGTGTCCTGCAATAATTTTATTCTAATAGGCGCCAAACCTGTCATTTGGCTTTCAAAGTGGATCTTATTTGGTGTTTGGCATTACTTGAGATTTGTTCATTCACCTGTGTGGCGTGTCTACTGTGCGGCAAATTTGGCGACTTTTGCTTTACAACATTTTTTATGAAGTTCGAGATGCTGCTTCAGTACCCAATATGTTCTAGATACTCTTCCCCATTATAGGGATAGAATGGCAGTAAAACAGCCTCAATCCCTGTCCTTACAGTTGTTCTAATGGGGTAAAGGAGACGGTCATTAAATAATTGTCACTGTGCTAAGTGCTACACGGGCAAAATCCTAAGACTTTACCTATTCAGAAGTGCTGGAATGGTCTCCGCAGAAGGCTGAGAGGGAGTCAGCCAGGTAAAGGCTGGTGGGAGTGAGGTGGGAGGAATCCCCTGGGTTTGTACAGAGATCTGCAGGGGTAAGAGCTCTGTCAACTTGAGGAGGAAGAGTAAAGTCCTTTGTTGCTGGAGGTTTGATATTAAGGGAAAAGTGGCTTCAGGTGTTGCCAGAAAGGTGCGAGAGGCCAAATGATACTGAACTGTAGAGACACTGTTAAAGTTTTTCGGTTTTGTTCCAAGAGAAATGCACTTCAAATATTTTAAAGAATAGAGTTAGAAGATGAGATGAGCTTTGCCAATTCATGGAGAAAGGAACCTGACAGTTCTGTCTTCTTTCTTTAAAAGGAATTCATTTTCTTCCTAAATGTTGAATGTAAAATTAGAAGGTTTAAAACAGCATTTCCAAGCACAAGGCCCGGAGTTCGATCCCAGGCATCTCACAGATTATTTAACTGCATTGTCTCAAATTAAATTCTGCTCTGCTTTATAATTGTACCTTTGCGTCTTTCCCCAAGACAATGGCCTTAAAGTGTTTATTGATCTCATCTTTCCTTGAGCCACTATAAATGTCTCTGCACTGTAAGTGAACTTGCTGTTTTAGGGCCTCACTGGTGCACATTACATCTTGTCATTTAGTGTGAGAATAGTTTATTGGTGACAATGACACTAATTCACAGAGTCAGATAAAATATTATTAGAATGGCGAATATCATGGCGTTTATCTACAGAGAAGTGTGCTCTAGTGGCTTTTTAGTTACCATTGCCAACTTATCTTGCCCTAATAGTCTCCTAGGAGATGGAACTATATGTCTTCAGTTTTAATTATTTTTCTGTTTATGACAGAGGACCAAGCAGTAGACTTTAGTTTTACGTGTTTAAAAAAATACATGTCAAGTGAAAAATAGGGAGCATTCCCAGTGTCTGTCAGTAGGTTATGGTGACTTTATCCATTGGAATACCCAGTAGTAGTCAACAGTGGAAGAGATATGTAAATATTGATAAATCTCAGACACTTGCTGTGTAAAAATGTGAATTGCCAAATTATACTTAGTTTATGATCTATTTTTGTAAGTTTTAAACATGTATAAAACAGTGCCATTTTACATGGGAAATAAGTAGCAAAAATACAAAAACAGGATCAGCCACACATTTGTTAATTCCAGAACTCTGGGAAGCTGAGGCAGGAGAACCACAAATTGGAGCCCACCTTGGGCAATTTAATGAATTTAATGACTTAGTGAGACCCCCCCATCTCAAAAAAAAAAAAAAAGAGGCTAGGATGTAGCCCAGTGAAAGGGCCCTGGATGCAGTCTTTCCTACCATAAAAAAAAAAAAAAATCCTGAAAAGCACAGCAAAACAAAAAGTAGGGAATCATATTGACTTTAAGATGGTAGTAACCTCCTGATTAAAGTATGGAATAGGATAGAGGTGGTTACAAAGTATACATTAACTATATTTTGTTTCCAAAAGAAAAACTTACTCCAAATACAACAAAAATGGAATATTCCTCAGTTATAGGTGGTGGGTGGTATATATGAAATAGCAAATTGGGGTTTTTTTTTTTGTTTTGTTTTGATTTTTTGAGACATGGTATCACTGTGTAGTTCAGGCTGGCCTTGAACTCACTATGTATCCCAGGCTGGCCTTGAACTTGCAGTGATCCTCCTGCCTCAGCTTCTCAAATGCTGGGACTACAGGCATGTACTACCACACCTCACTCAAATAGGTTTTAAATAGGATATTATTGGTTGTTTTTCATTTTAGTACCAAATAGTAGCTGATTGAAAATGGTTTAAATACAAGAAAGTGCTTATTATTCAATAAGAAGTCTGGAGGAAAGTGGCCCGAGTGTTGGCTTGAACATTTAACCACGATGGGAAGAGGAAGAGATGGAAGAACTTCTGTCTTTTGTCAGTGAGAAATTATTTCCCCCAAATCCATTGTGTCTCATTGATCAGATGCTGGGTTATACTGCTCAGAGTATAGAGCCTGGCAATTATAGGTGCTAGCTGCTAAATTTTTCTCAGATAGCTGTATCAGCAGCAAAGTCGAATGGGATTGTCAGGACTGTTTTGTGCCACTGGGGCTTGTGTTCGATGGTCCCCTTCAGGCCCAACTCTGATGGTGCTTTACTTTCACTGAAATGAACTCTAAAGTTTAGCATAGACATTTTCATTTAATTTGTAAATAAACCAAAAGAGAGGTGAGGAATCATTGTTCTGAATTCCGTGATGTTTCCAAGATGAGGAGGTAGATCTTCAAAAGGGTTGTGCCTGCTGGCACTGGAATGCTGGGTCTTTGATCTTTGCTCCCACGCCTGCTCTCTCTCTGTATGATCCTTTATACAGACCCAAATGGCATCAGTGCAGTGAATCCCCTACAGATTGTGCTGAGACACAACTTTTTGTGAGGCTGCAAGGTGAAAGTTTTTGGAAATGTAGAGTTTCTCTTTGCATCCCTTAGAATCGCGTCAGCATTGGCCACTGGCTCATTCGTACCTTGATACTGGTAGAAGATGGATTCCATAGAATGTTATGCTTTTGCCACCTTTTGCCATTCCCAAGTCACCTGAAGACTTGAGTGAATCTCTTGGGCTGGATATTGAGGTTAATGATCTCCTCTTTTTACGGAACCAAACATATTTGGTGCCTCTGATTATTGTCTTGTGCCAAATTCATTTAACTGTAAAGCTAAAAAACTGTTCTAAAATAGAACTTGGTAAAACAAGTGATCATGTAGTAAAATTTCTGGCTCAATTCATCATTCCTCCTTTCTTTACCATGACCAGACTTAATGTACAGTTTTTATTTGTAGCTGTTTTTTTCATTATGTGTGCAATTCTTTTATAAGAGGAGCTTATACTACAAATTCAGACTGAATAAATAATATACTACTGTGGACTGTTTCATTAGTTATTTATATTATAAATTGTTGTCTGAGGAGTTTAAAGTACCTCTGTATTTTGCCCTATATAATATTATTGCCTAGGATATGTCTTCTGTATTCCTAACAAAATTTCTTTTGAGAAGCAACAATGGAGTTTTGTTAAAACACATTCATTTATAATGTTTAGCAAAAAATGAAATTCAGTGAAGGGCAGAAGCCTTCACTACAAATAGTGTGCCATTGGCAACTAATAATTTAAAGCAGCTTTTGAATTTGAACAGGAAGTTTTTAATTTATCTGAATTATAGCTTTAATTTGTCACCCAAAGAAATGAAACAACTTCTTTAAGGGAGGAATGAGGGATGGAGGACAGACAGAAATACAGTAGATCAATCTTGGGGAGTAAATGTTTTAGGATCAGATTTGAAATATCAGTTCCATGCTGCCCTTACCTCACATGGAAATTTAATGTAAAGTTTGGGCCATGCCCAAGGAAGAGGTTTAGTTCCGTCCATGTCCTATCCAAGATGGCTTCAGCCTAGCACAATTCTTGGTCTAACTGTAGTTAGGTATAGTTGCCTTCTTTCAGGATGAGTATCTTTATCCCTGCACATTTTTGTCTTCCTTTCCAAACATGTCAGTAAATTTTATGGAGTACAATATTATAATGTTGCCGTATTTTCTGAAGTAATTTTAAATGACAAAGTTGTTTATTTTTGAAGGTAGCAAGATGGAAAATATTTTGTTTCACCACAGCATAAATAAACCAATAAAACCAGCTGGACAAACATTTATCGACTAAAGTAAGTGCTAAAGCCAGGCGAGAATCCCTCTATGAAGCTTGATCATGTGCTAAGAGCCTTGTTTCACTTTATGGCAGATTATTTTCAAAATTATTAGTGAGGCTACAAAACAGTGTCCACTTAAGGTAAGCCAACAAAAAGCTTCCATGTTTCAAAATTTCGGTAGTTTGGACTCTGCATTGTCCCTGATGTTTGTTGAAGTTCTTTCTTGAAGAGGTTGTAGAAAAGAAAACACTTAGGTACATCTCTTTCTTTTTCTTAAAATGCTTCTATATTCATTCAGTATATTTACTCTCTCAAAGTGTAAGATATATTGCCAAATAAATCTGTAAGGAGAATGAAAATCCCAAACAAATATGCCAAATATACAGCTGTTAATCTGTTAGCTAATTGGAATATTGACAAATTCAGTAATGTAGTCAAGATTTTTGGGCTCAAGTTTAAGAAATTTTAATGTTGACCAGAGTTGTATCTTGACACTTAAGGCTGTTATCCATTATATACGTAATTGGCTTCCAAAACGTGAAGCAAATATAGCCAAGTAAGTAGGAAGCCTTGGGAATGTTTTTCCACTATCCTCTCTTAAACAAAACAAACACAACACTACCAGAACTGTACTAAAATATAGTTATCCACTAGTTTTCTTTAAGGCATATTTCAAAAGCTGGAATATTTTGGGGGAAAATATCTACATTTAAAGTGTAAGCACTTCGGTAAGGACTTATAATTGTGTTTAAAGTGGTGATATATGCGCTCCTGATTTTAGGGGCTATTCATATAAACACTTTAAGGGCTGTTAAAATTAGTGTATCAGACAGTATGTGGGTATCATTGCTAAGAACAAGGCAAATATAATATGGAAAACAGAATAAGGCAATTTAAAGGAAGATATTTATAATTAGTACAATTAGCACATGAATGTAGCAGAAATCATGGGGGATCTATTTGAATGACTAATACTTGGGAAACAGTGAGTTATGATTATCTGGTTTAGAAGTGGTATCCTATAGAGATAAAAAATGTTGAAGCTCAAGATTTGGAGTGCCTTCATAATTTGTCTAATGTAGCCTTCATGCTATCTAATCTCTTATTTTGAACTGCCAGTAATGGAGAATTTATTGAGTTCTGGACTGTTATGTTTTGTCACCAGATAATATACAACAGTTAAAATTCTTCCATATACCACAATATATAGTTCTAAGATCTCAGTCTTGCTAATGACAAGTATAAAGTACACCAAATCATTCTTTGCTGTGATATAATTTCAATAATTTGAAGAAATCTATTCTCCCACTTCCAGGTTACTTTTTACTGGCTAAATGAATCTATTTTCTTCAAAAATTCTCAGTTAGGCATAGTGGCACACACTTGTAGTTCCAGCACTTTGGGAGGTGGGAAGATGACAAATTCTGTCCTGTCTATCCTGACCTGGGCAACTTAGCATGACCCTGTCTCAAAAAAAAAAAAGAAAAGAAAAGAAAAGGAATGTTTAGTGTAACGGTCATAGGTTCAGTCTCCAGTACCTCTCCCCACCAAATTCTCAAAAGTGGCATGGTTCCAATATAACCACGTCATACTCGTTTCTTATTTGAATGTTTTTTTAGTTATAAATTTTCTTCCACAGTGGCTTTCTGATCTTTGAGTGACCTTGGATAATGTGATCATTTGGAAATGGAGGATAGTAGTTTGATTCTCACAAATACTATAAAGTGGATGATCAATTTGGATTCTCTTATTGTGAAGTATATCACATACACTATAATAAATATCCATCTTCATTTTTGATAGTATATAGTAACTCACTAGTAATATTGATAATTGCTAACTGTAAATGAATAACAATACTGAGCAAATATTTTGAGGTTGTTCTATCTTTATAGTATATGCTGTAGCTTTTTGCTTATGAATTTGTTTTTTATCGATGTCTGAGTTTGCACTGCATTGGATTTTTTGCTGTTGGCCGCTTCACGCTGACTCATTGACTTCCTTTTACCTCCAGTTTCCAAGTATTTTTCCCATGCATATGCTCTTGACTCACACATTCCTGTTCTGGGGCTGCTGGATTTGGACCCTATTTCAGGCCTTAGGATTCTAATCCTTATCCCTACTGAGCTTAATTAACTGTGTTTACCTTAGTTGGCCATTTAAGTCTATCAGGATCTTTTTGGATACTTTGCTGAGCTAATAATCCTGCCCTCTTTAGAACCATATATATATATATATATAAAATCTTTGTAATTCTTTGTAATCTGACTTTATTTCCCTGAATGTGAATGTGATACATACTCACTGTTGGGGATGCTGATATGTACGTAGTTTCACTGGTATGAACATTGCAGTTGATAAATAGCTGTTGTTTTCTGCCTCCCCAATGTTCTCCTTTTTGACCTTTCTATGGCCTCACCTGAGACTGTGTATACCTTGCCGTGTCCCCCTTACTGGAACTTTAATGCTGAACGTAACAGAGGCCCTGTGAAACCCTGCTCTGGTGGTATAGCCAGTGCCCATTTCACGCTAGTGGTTAATATTTTTAAAATCACCCCTGGGTATAACATAAATGTGTGTGAAATTCAGTCAATGTGTGGCTCCAACACATACCTTTTCCTTTGGTAGAGTGAACTCCGAAAGTACCAGAACTATAGAGAATAATTTGGCATTCTTTTAGCTGTCTGTTTTTGAAGTTGTTATTTAAAGACTGTATGGCTCTTGGTCAAGAGAAAAGTCAGTAAATGCAGAATGCTCCATGGTGAGTTCCCTTCCGTTCCAGACAGCTTTCCAGTATGTTGCACTAATTTAGCATCATTTAGACCTTTTAGTCACTGCCGGTAGTTGCAAATAGAAATGGACCAAAGGGAATTGACTGAAAAATGTTGTGCTGCTTTATTGTGCATTATTCTTCTTATAGAATAGCCTGGTTTTTAAAAGATCATGAATTCTAAGTTGAACTTGGGCACATGGCCCCTCTGGTGCAAGTTTCTCATGCCGGGAGACTGTGTGGTAGTAGAAACAGCCCTGGAACAACCAAGCCAAAGATATGATTTGTCTCTAATTCTACTAGTTACTGTATAAGCTTGGATGAGAATCTTTATTTTCCTTGCTGGAAAGATGGGGATAATGTTAGTGAGATCACATGACGTATATAAAAGTACTTTGAAAGTTAAAATGTTCAATGCGTATATTAGTAACAGAAGTTATTATATAAACTTCGTCTTTCTTCTCCTTTAGCCACTTTGGTGTCCACATGAGATCACAAGATAAAGACAGGCTGGTGCAAATGGCGCTGACTTTATTGTGGAGTTAACATTGGTGTCTTATCATCACTGATCAGTGACAGCTCTGGCTTTGCTATTCTAATGCCCAGTTAATGTCTAACTATCACTTCCCTGCTTTGAAATTACTAATGCTCATAATCAGTATAAAAACAGTGTTAGTCCCAAAGTAGTTGTCTGTGAGTGTAATGTCAATAATGAAACTCCTGTTCTGTTTGAAAGCTAGGCTGTTGGTTGCATGCGGTTCCTACCATGATGATCATTTTCAGCATGTGGAGCCCATTAAGCCGCGTTGGAGCTGGAGTCACAGTTTAATGTGCTAACACTGCATCTGTTTCGACCCCGACGATAACACCTGGATCAGTTTAGAACTTATGTAGAAGTTTAAGATATGGTATAGTTAATTTCTAAAACAACTGTTGATCTTTATATGTGCGAACCCCATGGTCTTTCACATTCCAGACGAATCCATTGCCATTTAAACATGCTTATACCTGTGTGCACTTTCAGAAGGGGAAATAAAAAACATGTGTCCCCTCTAGCAGTTTTCTTTTCACTTAAATCTTTCTGCAGGGCGACAATGATGAGGTTGTTACAACTTTTTTCTTTTACTTTGAGATGAATAGGAAGGTGCCTTTATGTTTTGCTTTTGTAAACTTTATCAAATATTCACCTAAAATGAATAGGTGATGGTTTATTTTCTGCGTGTTTTGTCGAAATGCATGCATATTCACAGTCCAAGCCATTTTGACACCACAAGTAAGTCATTAATTCCTCTTGGGAGCTGTGAAATGGACAGGCATTAAAAATTAAAGAAAGGTGATTGAGTTACTGAGACCACAGGCCTTATCTCTGTGGCTAGCTGAAAGCAGAGTGCCAGTTCACCAGAGGTTTGCAAAATGACTTTTCCTAATGACCTTTTGCCTTCTAAAGACAGCAGAGTTAGGAGTTCCTTTTTAAAGTGGTAAATGCCCTTGCAGAGTTGTAGTGCAATTTTATTCCCATTAGATAGATTGAACTTCACCCCAGGAGGCCCTCAGAAAGGAAACCATGAGAAGACAGGACCAGTACAGCATTTGAGTATGCCTGCTTTGTTGTTCTTCATAGGGCAACTTTTCATGTTAGTTTTTCAATGTAAAAATCCATCTACTCTGAGTGGAGTGACCCTGGTAGAGTGCGTTACATTGCCTTTTTGCACAGAGTGATCACATTTCTGATCTTAAACTCTTTTAGGTTGTATTTTAGGACATCACAATTATGGTCTACTTATGGCCCACCTGTATAGGGTTGGCTTGTATATGAAAAGATTACTTTCAAGTATTCTGTTGGTCTGGGTTTTTTTTTTTAGCAAAGATACAATTTAACATAAATTGTCTGTTCAGAAGTTGCTCTCTGAGAACATAATAGATAATGTGTGATTCGAAATGCCTGGATAATAATTTTCCTACTTTATACAAGAAAAAATAGGCCTTAGATTTAGGGCTAAAGAATTCAAATTGCAGACCACATTATGGTTGCTTTATTAGAAAGGATGACCTTTAGTCAAAAAGATACGCACAATCACAGCTTGTGTGACAGGGTGTAACTTCTACTCTTACAGTGAGTCTGTTTCCCAGAATATCCTAATTAGGCTCTGAACTATCAGGCCTGTGACTCTTTTCTTCTTTCTTTTATGTTTTTTGATCACTTCACTTAACCTTGCGTTCATCTGTCTTCTGGCTCAGTTACACTGCTGTGAATATCATTTTGGTGCAGTTAGATTAGCTGATGGGCTTAATTTATGATTAATACGAGCACAGTTTCACATAGATACCGTGGGAAGGAGAGGAGCAAAGGTCCTATAGAATGTGCTAAAGAAAAAGATCAAGGATAGCAGCAACTGAATTCTGTATGTGGTGGTACTGACTAACATTTCAGAATAAAAGTACTCTTCTAAGGCATGCTGGATGGCAAGGCAGGTGAGCAGTGGAGAACACTTATTTTCTAACCATCTACTGTGTGTCAGGCACTGTACTTTGGCATTAACCTAGCTATCTTAATCTTCTCCACTGACAGCAGTTTGTAGATAAGAAAATGGAATCATCCATCTAGTAAAGCCAAGAGAAATGATTTCAAGCAGGATTTGCCTAACTCAAAAGCATGCGTGTGCGTGTTTATATGAATTTTAGCAGTTGTTTCAGATAAAAGATGAATGTAATATTCTTTTTCTTTCCCACAGATGGAAGTGAAAAATTAGATCTGTTATGCTTAGAGTCGTCTGATTAAATACCATCTACCACTCTTCTGCTTAGGTTCTGCTTGTTCACTTCATGCATTGTGAATTTAATTAACATGGTTACTTCTGTGTTGGAAAATTTTCTTTTATTAGCAATGGCTGGGGTGAGAGAAGCTATATTTATTGAAGGCAGTATTGGTCAAGATTGAATAAAAATAATCTCGTTGTCCTGGTTTGGGAATTTCAGTTTTATGGTGGTTGTTCAATTTACCAGTCATACTTGTAGAGTGCTAAAGAGTGGTACTACTCCTTTCTACCTGTTCCAAGTATGTGAATTTGGAGTCATTAAAAGGGTAAAATACACCAGGCTTAAAACTCTATTATTCCTAAAAAGACACTTTGGTGCTTCATAATTTGTTCATAGCATGAAATCTGCAAGAGCTGATAGTTTTCACATACCATTTAGCATGTGTATATTGAGTGCCTACCATGTGATTTACTTTCAGACGATAGAGCAAAAAATGTCAGCACTCATTGAAATTTAATTTATTTCTTTTTGATTATTGAATGTTGGTCAAGGAATGACATAAAGATTAGCCGATATTATATATTGGAATGTCAATAAACTTTCATGGTGGAGTTAATATCTGTTTCATTCTTCATTTGTGAATGAAGTATCTCTTGCCTTTCATGACAACTTAGAGAGTGGCTGGTGTTTCGTGGACCAAATGTTTGGGTACTTTGTGTCAGCTCATCTGTGTTAGTTTTAAATTAGAGTGTTTTCCCCCTTGCCTATCTGTTTCTCATCAGAGCTCATATATTCTTGTGTCCAAAAAGACTCTCTGATTTAGCTGTGAGGCTGGTTTTATTGTAGGGACGTCTGTGTATCCTGTCATCACAAGCAGCCCTGGTGAAACTTCCCATGTTTTGCGTGTATGTTGCTGCAATATGTTCAAAGTCTGATCTTTCTCAGATGTATATGTGTGTGTATGACTATTTTATAGCTGCAAAGAGATGCAGGCAGCACAATTTCTGCCAGAATGTGTTTTCTATTAGATACTGTAGTATGAAATTATAGGTTAGATTGGGGCTTTCATAATGCTGCCTCTTTCATCCGTCACTGGAAGACAACTAACACCTTCCTTTGACTCACGTTTTCCAAGATTCCTTAGTGTTAAAAGATGACTTTCTTTTGGAAATACAGAAATTAAAAGAATATGGTAGAGAAGCATTTTTATAGCTTTATTGAGTCTTGAGGGCAGATATATGGATTCCAGACAAAATGCAATAATAGATGAGGATTTTACTTTCAAATCGCCTTCCCCACACTTCTAACTGGAGATTTATTGGACATGTGGAGGAACAGGGGCTGCTTTGAAGGTTAAATGGAGTAGTTTGAAGGATAGTTCTTGCTGCCTTTTATTAAGTGTGAGCTCTTCTTTAATTAACTGACTCCTCTGGCTTATGTTTTCCAGTTTGTGGCATTATTGTGAAGATAAAATGAGATAATGTTTGTGCTTAGTAAACTTTGTCAATCTCAATGTATATATGAAGTAGCATTGGTGTTTTATTATGTCTATTTAGTTAGTATTAATGCTGTTGTGTATTGGCCTCATTGGCATGATCAGAATTTTTTCCCCTTCTGGTAAGAACCTGGACAAATACTAGCACGACTGAGAATAAGATACCTCTTAAACCCTATTTATACTCACAAAGCAGTTCAGCCATCTGCAAAAATAGAGCGTCAAACAAAGTATTGGAGAAATAGGGCCTGTGTGTGAAACATGGAAAGTAGTTTCCCTGGAACCCTCAAAGATAAGTAGTAGATAGCGTATGTAATTGTATATCATTGCCTTTATGGAATAGTGTAAATCAGTTGATCAGGGCCCCCATAAAACCATTAATAATCAACCAACATTTATTTTCTTACAGTTCTGGAGTCTAGAAATGAAGCTCAAGGCATTGGAGGGTTTGGTTCTGCCTGTAGCCTTTGTCCTTGCCTTGCAGAAGGCCTGGCCACTGTGTTCTCACATCGATCCTTCTCTGCGCCACACATCTGTTGTGTTTTTGTGTGTCCACATTTTCTTTTCTTTCTTGGACACTGATCAGACAGGGGTAGGTCTCCCACAAATGGCGTCATTTGCATTGACTTGCCCTCTTTAATGACCCTATCTCAAAATGTAGTCACATTCTTCAGTATTAAGGAACATGTACATGGAGGGGGTAATCGCTCAACCCCAAACAGGGGGAGCAGTAAAAGAGAAGAAGTCGAGACGGGGATTCTAGTGGTTTCTCTGATCATGACTGACCTGATAGTCCCAGCAAGACTCTTAGCTTCCCACATCCACATCTGTTCAAATCTGCTCACTTGGAGCCATAGTGAGGACTGAAGAAAGTCATCAACATGAGCACGTTTTGTAAAATGTAAAATGATACAAACACAAGGTAGTATCATAATGGAAATACCTGTGAAGGATACGTTGGCAACATGTGGAAAATTTTAAGTTGAAAATGTGAAGGATCATTGCAAACATTTGGCTAAAATAAGTTTCTTGGCTGTTCTGTTTGGCTGAAGGAGAGGTGTGGATACAGAAAGGTGATTTGGTTAAGGCTCAATTCAGAAAAGACTCAGTTCAGTAGTTAGGTAAACAGATAAGACAAACATCTGGATAATGCAACATGAATGTCTTCCCATCCCAGTGTTTCTTAGAGACTTGTAGTTTCTCCTTTTAGAAATTTCTGCCGTAATTTTCCTGATCTGCCAGTGCTCAGACTGGGGGCTCTTACTGGATTCATGAACAGTGGTCCCAGCCAGAAGGTATTTCCCCATTCACCTGAGATGAAGAGTATGACCCCTACTCAAGAATGTGACTTTTTAAAAAGAGTAACACAGTTCTTGGGAGGCTGGGAAAATTACCGTGTACTTCAGTGTATCTGTTCAGAAATTTGTACAGTGCTTTTATGTATGAAGACAGGTATTTAACTGACTAGGCATGTTCTCAGCTTGCCACATATGCCGTTTAGAGTGTGCATTTGGATAACCAAATCCGTTAGTACAAAGATTACATCCTCTTTTATTCCATAAGAACACATAAAACAAGACCATGTACAAAGTAGGTGTTCTTGGAATCTGATGGTTACACTTATCTTCTGCCTCTTGGAATGTAGTGTGTGGTAGAACCCACTCATTTTTGAAAGCATTGGACTTTTCAAAAATAGCTTAATCTGATATTTATTATAGCTTTTAAGGAATTACAGATTTATAATAATTTTAATGTAGAAAAACTATGAGGAACAAATTGTACTTTGTAACGTATCGCAGGTGCTGAAGACCCTATTGTAGGGGAAAGAGAATGTGTAAAAACAGTAAATAAACATTTTTAAAAACCTTATATATAGCTATGAATTTATGAAAACCTATAAAACTGATCGTTCATAAATTATATCAACCACTGTACTAAAATCATTCATATATTTGATTTAAGTTGAATGCAAGGAAGCTTCCAAGTACCCCTTCTTGTGATTATTAATTTCAAGTCTAGAAAATTATTTTCATTAAAATTATGAAAACTATTTCATGAAAATATTTTCGTTAAGTTAAAACTGACTCAGTGTAGTGTAAGGGGACGTGGGCATGATATGGACGTAATGACCAGTGTAGAAAATTATATTTTTCATTGTACAGATTGCAAGGTAATAAAAAATACTTCAAGTTGCTAAGGACAGAAATTAAGGTTGAGGATTCTTTTAATCAGTGAAATTAAATGCTCGGAGCGTGGTATTCCTGACACTTTCGTGTCGTTAATTTTTGCCTTCATCATACTATACACTTTTGACATAAATAACATTTGAAAGCATCTTTGAGTAAATGAAGTTTTAATTTTAAATGATAAGCTTTCTTTTACATGGATTATTAATTATCAAGGATACTTCAAGTTTTTTCATGGGTAGTTCCTGAAGAAATTTTGAAAAAGGCAACATGATTTATCTGGGGAACTAAAAATACTTTAAAATATTGGCCATGGTTTCTCTTTCTAATTTCTTCCAGTAAGAGGAGACAGTGTCTGAGAAAATTCTTGGGATGAGGGAGGAACTGTCTCATCCATGGAAGTTCTAGGAGTGTTAAAAATATTCCATTAGTTGGAAGGCTTAGCATTCTTAGGTTTACCTTTTTCACTAAACAAGCAGTTACTTGGGGCCCTGTCCCTCAGATATTTGATTGGCAACAGGCACCTTGTTGCTTCTTGTGACCTCTTTTCATTTAATATCTAGACGGTGACAATTTATTAAGTGCCAGTTACTTACAAAGTCATCATTTCTGCTCTCCTCCTGGGAGATTAAGATGGAAACAAGCAAATTGAGCAAAGTGTTACGGAGTAGTGATACAAGGACACCTAAAATCTAGTGCCTTCCATCGCCTCCATAATTTTAAGGCTTAGAACTGTCCCCAGAATCCCAGCTCCCAGCCCAAAATTTACTTACCTTCTCTTAGGTTCCTTTAGGAATCTGAAACACATTGCTTATCCCCAAACTTTAAGATAGGCTTAAAATATTATAGTATTTTTCTCCATTTCCTGTTAGCCAAGTATTTGCATATTAATTGGAGCTTTCTAGATATAACGGCTTATCCCTAAAGAGGGAGTCTAATGAAGGGATTATAGGGTAAGTGGCAAATGAGTGCCAAAGACATTTGGGTAAGCCAATTAACCTGATGGGTTTCACAGTTAATTATCATCGTGTGAGCAGAAATTAGTGCCCAAAGTGAATGAACTACTTTTAGATGACAGTGAGAATTCCCTGTGTATTTAAAATAATCCAGGCATTTTTCCAAAAAGGGAATGCAGTTTATTAGTACCAGTCATCTCTAATTAAAATTCAGTTCATCAAGTATGTACTGAGTGCCTACTGTGTGCTGGGATACCAAATATAAATATGATGCTTTTCCTACTTGTAAGAAGTTAGTGTACTGAGGAGGTAAAGGCATTCCAGCAAGATGAATCACATCAGATTATTGAGGACATTCATGTGCAACCCAATTCTTTTCCATCCCAAGACTGACACTAGTACACAAATAGTGCAACACCAGTTATTCCTGCAGCTCCATCCCTCAAAAGTCATTTCAACCAAACTAAACTAGTGTATTTTCAAATTTACCTGATTTTCTCCTGTTCCATGTTATTTGAGAATGTTGACTGTTGCCTGGAAACAAGTCCACAGCTCCCTAGCCTTCATGTAACTCTTTATTTTTTTTAAATTGTTTTTTTTCTCTTTATTTTTACCAAGAACATGTATTGGTACATTGTATACATAATGATCATAATCAACATGTTATTTTGTACCTGTACATGATACATCTTGGTTTTCCCCCCTCTTCCCCCCTTCCCCTCCCCTCCCTTCCATTCACCCACCCCTCCCTATTTGCAACAAGTTTATTTACACTTTTCCATTTTTTTCTCTTTCATCTTATTTTACTTTTAACCTTCTTCTATATCCCCCTTTTCCCTATCTAGTTCTCCTCTCTTTTGAATACTATCTCTCTTTTTTTTTTT
>PVJO010004698.1:0-106722 GCA_004026905.1 Hystrix cristata
TACAACTGGAGGTTCCATTTGACCCAGCTATTCCCCTACTGGGGATCTTCCCAGAAGAATTAAAATCGTCATACCACAAGGACATATGTACCACCATGTTCATAGCAACACAATTTGTAATAGCTAAGTCTTGGAAACAACCTAAATGCCCAACAACCAATGAATGGCTAAAGAAAATGTGGTTTTTCTACACAATGGATTATGTTATCATTTATAGAAATACCCTGTGTTTGTTGTATAAGAATCTAGAGTTTTGAATGTGCATTTCCCTATTTGCAAATTTGGCAGTGATAGAGAAAATAAAATACTAATCATTATTCCATTTTAAAAGACTCAAACAATTTATGAATTTCCACATAGAGACTGAGTCTTTAGTATTAAACTTTGGGATAAATTGGATAGAGAAACAATCAGTGCTATCTTGTTATTCCTTCCACATTTCTAGAGTGTATTCTAATTTCTCAAATGTGAGATCCTGCAATTATTTGAAATGCGTGAAAATTTATATGAATATACAGTTATTGTGAGAATCTATATACAAGAAGAATTATGTATTTATTAAGTTAATGAAGGAACATGAAGGAACATAAAGGATCAAAAACTGAAGGAAAAAGGTAAAAGAGAAGGAAGGTAATATTTATAGAATTCTAGACACTGATTAAGTGTGCTTTCATAAATTTATACACAATGCCTTCATGAGGAAACTGAAAAGTTAATATTATCACTTCATTAAAGAAAATGAAAATGGGTCTCAAAGACATAAAACATTTTGCCCAAATCATATAGTTCATATACTCAGAACTTACTACTACTTGGTGTTTGAGTTCACATCTTATATTTTGCTTCACTCTCACTGAAAAATTCATATTAAAAAATTAAAAAATTCAAATTAAAAAATTTGTATTAAAAATTCATAAAACAATGGACTTATTTTGCAAATAAAAAAAAACATAGATTATCTAAAACCAACTAATAGCTGAAGGAACTAAAGTGAGGGGAAAAAAAGAGAATTTCTCAATTGTTCTCTTCTTGTAGATTAGTTTTATGCAAAATCAATTGCAGTAGTGACACTTCACAAGCAATAAGCACTCAAGTTTCAGAATAAAAGGACTTTAGGAAATATGACCTGAAATGCTGATCACAATACTGTATGCTTTAACCCAACTATATCAGCAAACAGCTCTTTAAATATTTATGAAATTTTTAATTTTGCTGCACCCTTCTTTCTCATGTAATCCTACTCATTTCAGTTTTGTTCTATACTGGAGTTCTATTTCACTTCAATAATTTCAGCATTTCCAGTATGAGACATTACAGATAATTACTCTCTGTCCCTCCAGATTGACTTAAATTATTACAGAAAATGGGATTAAAAATTTTAATATGCACTGGGGAAAAAATCACATTGGCAGTAATTATTGGTAATTAAATGCTTTTAAAATTAAGAAGATAAATATAGTACTATCCTGCTAGTCATACGTCTCAGAATCACAAAGGAAGAGACTTTCAGAGATTCCTTAAGGGGATGGAAGTTGTTTTCTTTTGCGGGGGGGGGGGAGTGCGTAGTAGACAAGTAGGAACCTTCCCTGGAAGAAGAATGATTCCAACCACAAGGGGTGAGGCTATGAGCCACTAGCGTGGGATCCTGGGAAAGCTATTCTAGTTTAAATGGATAGGTGGCCCACTGCCTAGGTAACCCTTACTTTACATTTCCAAAGAAAGCACTGTGCACATGAAGTACATCTAAGTGGTTTGATTTGGCACTACTTGGTAGAACTCAGCTCTGAAATGCAGTTTAGACCAGGTTTTCAGAGACGTCCAAGTTTTTGCCCAGTGAATCTATAGCTCCCTTCCAATATCGGACTAGTTAATATCGGTATGCTTATATTGTAGGTAAAACCTCTCCTAAGGAAGCATATTGGAATGTAAACCACAGTTTACCCACAAGGTGTGAAGATGGGAAGCAGGGCCAAAGATCAGACAGGTTGGGGACATGTGCCTAAGAATACATTTATGCATATTGAAGCTGTTGGGGAAAATTCTCCATGAGTATCTCATAGTGTTTTAATTCTGGCAAACAGAAGCACTCTGTGCCCTGCGATTGTTTTTTAAAAGATATTTGCATATCAAACAGCCTTGCAAGATAAAGGCACTGTCTCTCCCTTTAGTGATAGGCAGACCTGCTTGTTGTCTAGGATAGATCTGCCTTTCCTGAAACTCTGGGTTCCTGTCCTGAATTGCATCTCGGGGTACAAAGAGGGAGCATCTGGCCCTTAAGCTACACTGTGATAATTGGGGTTTGTGCCCTTTGTCTATATCCTCTGGTGTAGGATTCAGTGTCTTATGGGCCTGTATTCACAGGTTTGTGAAAGGCTATCTTGTTAGCTTTGAAGTAGGGTCAAATCTCAGCCATGTCATAGTTCTTGGCAGAAGAATTTGAATGTCAGTAAACGATTTCATAGAATATTCATTCACTTTTAATCATATATGCCAAACACCATGCTAGACCCTGCAGTGTGTAACTGTGAAATAAGTAAATATTTTTGTTGCTAATACAGAATGAGCTTCAAATCTTGATTCAGTCACTTACAGTATTTGTTAAAACTTAATTTCTCTTATCTGTGGAATAGATTTTTTTAAATTATCTCTTACATTGTAGAGCATGTACACAAATACATATACTATCATATAGTAATCAGTAAATAACTATTATTATAATTATTAGTAATAAGAAATATATATTGAAGGTATAACACTAAGTCTTGTTATATTTCAGTTCAAAAATAAATGTTCTTTTTCAGGTAACCATGGTAACTTAAAGCTACAGCTATGGGAAGAGGATTACAAATACAATTGTCTTTCCACTTCTTTTTCCTATTTTCTCTTTCCTTTCTGTTAGTCTATTCCTACTAAAATGTTTTTTTTTTTTTTTCCATCCAGGGCCCTCCCAAGGTAAGAGGATTCCTCAATATTTTTATTACTGAGGAGTCCCTGGTTTTTGTCACAGATTGAACTAAAGGATTGTACTTATGGTGTCAAACCGTTTTCTGGCATACTGACACCTGATTTCAGCAAAACCAATCATGCTGGCCAGACATTCTGTCCAAGTTGGTCACAAAGAAGCCTTATGAGGCCAATTACAGCGTTTTTCATTCCAAAATTTTTGTTATGTGCTTTCAATTCATCTGTATGCACCTAGATTTTTAAACAATTCATATGATACTTATTTTTATAGCATATTATGTATGTGCCATATATTTTGTGAATGAAAACAAAAATTTCCACATATCAACTTGCAAATAAACTTGAAAATGTACTACAAATTTGTGAGAATATTTATTAACGACAAGTTTTATTTAGAGATGAAGGAAATAAAAATTCTAAAACTAACAGGTGGATTGAATTAAAACTAAGTATGCCTACTCTTCCTCTCCTTCCTCATTCTCTGTTCCTTTCCTATAATACTTTTTTTCTCCTTTGTCAAAATTAGAACCAGTCATACAGTTTAAAAAAGAGCCTGTTCTTGCCACTGTCACCATGATTCCTGAGCCTGGTTAGTGAATGTCATTTCTCCTTTTTTCATATACCTGCCACAAGTTTGATACTCTTAAAACATTTAGTCAATTTATTCTTATAATTAGTTGTAGACTCATGGTATCTCTTCTGTAATATTTGCATCCCATTGACATCACGGTATGTAGTTTAACTGTATATTATGACAATGCAGTAGCAAGGAACCGTCAGTATTCATAGAATGCTTCCTAAGTGAAGAGCATCATGCTATAAACAATGAAGCGATGGGAATCCAGAACTGGAACTGACGTATACAGCTGATCTTCACTGAGCATTCACTGTGAACCAAGAAGTGTGCCGAGTACATTAACAGCATTTTCATTTGATACTCATCACACCTCTCTGAAATTACCAATACTATTATTCCCATTTTAGAGTTAAAGAAAGGGAGTCTTAACTTGGGTGATTTCCCCCAAATCATACAGCAATTTAGCGATAAAGTCAGGTTAAGATTTCATGCCATTAATTTCCTGCATGAGAAACCAAAATATAAGAATATAGGCTTCATTAGAAATTTACCAGCATGCTTATTTCAAGAAAGTGCTACAGAACATTTTTAGTCCATCAAATATTCTGTAATTGCAGCAACGATAAATGCAAACTTTTACTAAGTGACTCACTTAAAAAAAGGCATTTGCTACTGCCTTAACACTTAAAAATACAATTTTTGAAATCACAAATTACTCATGATCATTTCAAATGTATTATTAAGGGGTTGGGGATTTAGCTCAAGTGGTAGAGCACTTGCCTGGGAAATGCAAGGCCCCGAGTCTGAACCCCAACCAGCCCCCCAAGTACTATTAAAGTGATAGAGATGGCAGGTTTTACCATTGTACAGTTAACTCTGTGAACAATTTATAAAGACTTTCAAGGAATAATAAAAATCATCATGGCTTAGGGAACACCGTAACACATCTTATATAGACCTCCAAAATTTTTTCTACGACACGTCCAGTATAATAATAGAAATTGATGAATGTAATTCATTTTGACATGAAAATGCTAGTTTACCTGAACTTTCACAATGTGTTCATCCAGAAATATAGGAAAACAAAAGAATAGGACCACAGTTTCAATGAAGAATACGTAATTCCAGTTGTTCAATGCCATTCTACAGTTCCATATTTAGTGGAGCTTATCAAAAATAAACTTTGGCTTAATGATAATTTAAACATAGTTTCTTACATCTTAAATCAACATATACTGTTCATCAAATATCATATGGGTTCAGGTAAGAATTGGCTAAATTTATTCATTTGTCAAGCTTCTATAATGCTTCTAACACTACCAGAAATGATGTATTAGTGTCCCAAACACAAAGACAAGTAAAGCATAATTCCTACCACCCAGGACTGACTAGTCTAGAAATGTGAAATAGAAGTGCAAACAAGTCAGGGAAATATGATACAGAAGCCTGGTGAGGTTGAAGTGAATATGTAAAGAAAAAATGGCAAGTTATCACTAGAGGGGTGGCACAAAGTCCTATCGAGCTAGTCTTGAAGATAAACTGAGTCTTGAAAACAGGAAAAGAAACATTTGAAAAAAGGGAATGGGGTTGAGGAGGAGAGAAAAGGGCATCTCAGCCAATAAGAAAAGATTAAACATATAGACAGAGACAAGTACTGGGGATAAGAGTATGGACCAGAGGGTGTGGAAAGAGATGAAAATGTGATGGGAGAAACAGCCAGAGAGACAAGACCGAGGCCAGGCCAAGACTTTTTTAATCAAACTAATGTACTTATACTTCATTATACAGAAATTTACAGGAGCATGGGGAAGCTCAGGGAAAAGAATAACGTGATCTGGTTTAGATTTGAGATAAAATGTTCAAATGATCCAAACTGGGAAGATTTGAATGGAGGTATGCAAATGTGAAAAATGGAGAAATAGTAGAAATCCATATTGATCTAGATGTGAGATGATTAGGGTGAACTGAGAGAAATAGTAAAGATAAAGAAGAACACACAGATCAGAGTAATATAATTCCTAGGGACAGTAATTTAGAAATAGTTGGCTTCTCTTTTATTGTCACATTAATTGGAATGCAATACTGGAATTTGGTGATTCAGGCATGCAATCTATTTACTGCTATTACTACAAAATTAGTTTAATACAAACCTAATCTACACACTACATAATGTATGCATGTTCCTCAGCGTCAAATGTTACCCCATTAACATGTAAAATTTTGTTTTTATATATAAGTTTAAAATAATATAATTTCAACCCTGAGATTCCACCTCACTCTAGAAAGAGTGGCGATTATCAACAAATCAGCCAATAACAAATGCTGGAGGGGCTGTGGAGAAAAAGGAACCCTCCTCCACTGTTGGTGGGAATGTAGACTGGTCCAGCCACTGTGGAAATCAGTGTGAAGATTCCTCAGGGAACTAGGACTAGAGGTTCCATTTGGCCCAGCTATTCCCCTTCTTGGTATCTTCCCAAAATAATTAAAAGCATCAAATCACAGCGATACATCACACCCATGTTTATAGCATCACAGTTTATAATAGCTAAATCTTGGGAACAGCCCAAATGCCCATCAACAGCAAAATGGGTAAAGAAAATGTGGCTTTTTTTTATACAATGGAGTATTAATCTACCATAAGAATGATAAGTTTGAGATATTTCTAAGTAAATGGACGCACCTTGAGACCATACTCTTAAGTGAAATAAATCGGACACACATGTTTAAATACCGCATTGTTTCTCTGGTGTGAGAAACTGAAAGCATAAATAAAGACTAAAATGTATTATATTGGGGAAGGGAAGAAAATGTCCAAATGGGAAAAGGAACAAGGGAGGAGAAGGAGGAAAGGAACAGAGGGATAAGAGAAATAAGAAATGGAAGGAAAAAAATGGAAACAAAGCTTTTGTAACTAAGGAGGGAGGAGGAGGTGGGGGAGGGGAGGGGAATGGGAGAAAAAGAACAAGATTTATTGTGTACAGGTTCAAATCCTCTATGACGAATATTAACACTATGTACATCTAAAATGTACCATTAAAATAAAATTTAAAAAACAATAATAATATGATTTTAAAACTCACAAATCTATTTTCATATATTACTAGAAGTCAGAAGTTTCAAATAGGTACACAAGGATATATTCCTTTTGGAGACTCAAGCGAAGAATGCTCAATTGCTTGCCCCATGGTCCAACATCATTCAAGTCTCTGCTGCTTTTATATCCTTTCTGACTTCAGCTTTTTCCCTCCCTTCCAAAAAGACCTCTGCGGTTTCATGGAATCCACCTGTATAATTGAAAATAATCATGCCCTCTCAAGATCCCTCAGTTAATAATATCTGCAAAGTTCCTTTTGTTATGTAGGGTAACATTTCCACTGATTTTGGGTTCAGCATATGGACAACTTTGAGAGTCCATTGTTGTGTGTACCTCCAGACATATACTATAAAAGTTTTGTGGTATATAGGCCATTCCCAAGTGACAAGGCAATGTCTCATAGTTTCTGTCTTAAAATGCCCCCATTTAAACATTTCCAAATGTGAAATAAACAACTATAATTACACAAACCTGAGACCTAACTCCATATAATATAAACATATGAAATATTTTATCACAGTCTACTATAATGATTTTTCTAGCAATCCAACTATGTGGAATCCAAATGGAGACATTTCTTTGTCTTCTTTGGAGTTTTACAAAGGCTTTCCCAACATTTTGGAAAATCTCATCTGTCAGCTCTGTCACTTCTGGATAAGAGTCACTAGTGCTACACACCAATGTGCCAACCTCCTAACACGGAACTTTCTGCCTTGTGTGATACATAATGGAAAGCCCGGGACTGAGTCCAGTTTAAAGGAAAGACAGAAAGCAGGGTGCCAGACTCTATTTCTCTCTCTGGGTTTGGTGGAGCTCTGCCCTCCTTCACGAGCCACTTCATTCTCACACCCCGCAACAGTGACAACACTAGTTGCACAGCTCTTTAGTCTCAAATCCAGATGAATTTCCAATCATGTAAGTGGCGAGGTAAACTCCATAAGCCCCCTTGGTGGGTTTATGATATAATCTTATCTATAAACTGTAATCAATAAACCTTGTGAAATTATAGTATTTATTACTTCAGGTGAGGTTCATGAGATCACACCCAGTCCAAATAGACCAAAAGTAGGGGCTGTGGTGAAATCCTAGAAGAACCATGTGTACTATTACAGAAAGGTGATGGAGGCCAAAACAAAATTGCTTGATGTCCATTATGCCAATCAAAAGAATTCAAAATCTGTCGTTAAATATGTGTACCATACCATGGATTATCACGTGGCTAACTAGGAATCAAATATTCCTCATTCCCACAATTTAATCCTTTGTTTAAAAAAAAAAAAAACATTTCCATGGGCCAGGGCCAGTCTAGAAAATTCCTCTTCCAGCATCAAACTCTATAGGAAAACGCAAAGAAACAGTTTCTCCTGTATTCTCAATACATCAAATGCCTGTGACCAAATATGTGGGAGTTTTTCCATACACCAAGAAGTTCCGTGATGTTATCTGGGTTTCTTATAATTCAATTCAATTCTGTCACTAACTTGAGTTCCTGAGGACCCTACAAATGAAGGGTTCAGTCCCACAAGACTATATTCTACACTTGAAATGCCAATCACGAGTCCAGACTGTGAATCATACTTTTGACCAATGGACTGTAGATATAAATTGCTGTGATACCTCCCTGGGTGAAATAATTTAGTAGGTTCATCAGACTCAGGAAAACACTTAATCTTACCCATTTACTATCAAGGATCTACAGATAAACAGATGAAGTAGTCCATAGGGCACGGCTCATGTGAAGGGCTCAGTACCTGAGCCCTTCAAACTCTCTCCCTTCAAGGTATTATGCAGGTTTCATTAGATAGGCAGGCTTGATTAAATCATTGGCCACTGGGGACCAATTTAACCTTCAGCATCTCTCCTCTCCCTGGAGGTTGGCATGCAGAACTCAAATAACATGGTTGGTTTTCTCGTCAACCAGCCCTCACATCAAGTCTAGCTAGGAGCCTGAGCCATTAGTCATCTCACTAACACACAACAATATACTTAACTCTGGAATTTCCAAGAATTTCAGGAATTTTGTTCTAGGAAATGGGAATGAAGTCTAAATATATATTTCTTATTTTAAAACACTATATCACAATGACTTAATGATGATTTATTACAAATGGTAAAATGTAGATGAATTCTAAAAATGCATGTAAATTCTCTTCAGTTGCACCTGCTGCACATTAAGATAATTATAAAGGAAAATTTGTCAAAATCTGAAGATGGGATAAAGTTGCATTATCAGTTGTACCAATATAATTACTACCTTTATTTCAACCATTTTTGAGAGCCATCAACCCATTAGCCTATGCATCACACAGAGGCATAATTTGTATATGTTTGTTTCATTGTTGAATAACGAAAGAAGAGCATGTGTAACATAGTATGAATTTCATAAGTTTTACTTGATTCAATGAGTCAATAAATGCTTCTATTTAATTCTAAAGTTTGCACCCTCAAGTAACTTTCACTAAAATGATCAAGAAGTTCAAAGTGTAAGGAGAAAAACTACATTGAAATGAAAGAGGTTAGACAATATCTACACCTTTAAAACAGTAATGTTAATTCTCAGGTCATTGGTATATAAAACATTACAGGTTAAGATTCTGAACCAAAATGTACTTAGGATTCAATTGAAGCTCTGGGAAACACAACAGTGCTGTTTCCTAAATACAACTAGTGAGACTGTGGTATCAGATAACTAAGAATAGCAATGAGCAATTATTATGAACACACAATGTACTAAAAACCTTACAAGTGTTATATAATTTAATCTTCACTGGCACCCTAAATGGGACCACTGTTGTTTTTACTACCATTGAGAAAACTGGGACAAAAAGAGGTTACCTAAACTCGAGGTCACATGTTAATAATGAGTCACATGTTTCTTAAATCTAAATAGTTCAAACAGTTGAATGATAATATATATTTTTCATTTTTCATTTTTAAAGTAATAGTGTTTATCCAAAAAAGGAAACATGAAAACATGGATACATTTTCCATGAATCATTTCCTCCCTTTTTTGTTTCAGAAAAACAATGTAATATACATACAGATACATTTGAACAGTTGTATGCCCACTCATATCTAAACACATATGCACACATAAATACATTGAAATGTAAAACTTAACTATAATATGTAATTTCTAAGCCACATGGCAAAGTGCCAGAAAGGAAATATATTTGGATTAGGTAATGTAGATTGATAAAGCAGAAGGTTTGACAACAGGGAATAACAGCCTAATAGAGTTCCCACTACCTCTCTAAAAAGAGAAAATAACTGAGTCTCTTTTTGAAAAACAGGGATAAATTATACTTCAATCTTACCTATTTCAAAGGGGGTAAAAACGATTAAAATATTTTAAAATAAACCTGACATATATCTGCAGATTTTGAGACGTGCCACAGATGAAACTTTACCCTTTGTTGTTCAGTTTATTTACTGTTCGAAAGTCAGTAGTTTTCAGTGCACTGACACCCACCCTTATATCTGAAGCTCTCCTCTGTAACGTGGATTATTGAATGCAAATTTCAGAAATAATTCTGATATACCAGAATTAGTAAAATACTGGTGTGAGGAGGGTTCTTTGTTGTTAACATTATCAAAAAGCCTAAAGGAGACATCTAAAAAAATCATCTTCAAAGATTAAACTCTGTTCTTGGCCACTAGTGTTCATGAGTGAATTCTCCAGTCCATTGGTTCTCAAAATGTAGTTAGCAGGCTTGTCTAAAAATCTTTTAGAAATGTAAATTTGTAGACCCCACCACAATATGCTGAAAGTTCTGTGTTTTAGCAAGCCGTCCAGGTGATTTTTGGCAGGATCTAAAATCCTTGAAATACTATTCTCTTCAAAAATGTGGTATTAACATATTCTCATATTCTCCCTTCAAACAGTCTAATAAGGGCCTATTACACAAAGCTAGTAAAAGAATTTCATTTGTGTTTTGGGGTAATTGAAAGGAAACAAAAATAAGGCAGAGTCTTTTCAAAGTCAGCATGCATTCTGTAATAATGTTAATTACCAAAGCTTTACTTGGAGTTCCCTCTCTGACAGGCAGTCTTGCCTCCGTTTTATAAGGACGTTTGTGACTACACTGTGCCCACTTAGATAATCCAGGCTGATCTCCTCATTGCAAGTCTTTAGTTTAATCACATTTACAAAGTCCCTTTTGCCATATAAAATAACTATGTTATTTTATGCTCAGATTTTCTGGATAAGGACAACTTCATCTGGCCATTATTCTAATGACAAGGCTAACTATTCTAGCACATAGAAAATGTAAAACTTGGACTGGTTAAGGGAGAGGAGGGTCTTTTTCTAATGTTAATTCAATTGAAACTATAATACTTTCACTTAACTGCTTTTATTTAAAATGTCATATTTTTTGTAAATATGTTTATGTGTGTAGACAGTGGCTATTATAAGAAAATCAAATACATTTCAAATGACATTAGTCACTCTGCTCTGGAAAGGACAGAAGCATTTTGTGAAACTTTTGCATAGTATAAATAGATTCTTTCAGCTGGAGACACTGGTAGATACTTGAGGGAGGATCACTGCAACCGTAGTGAAAAAATAGTTCATTAAGGGCGTTTATTATAATTGTGAAGACATGATCAGGTAATTCAATAAATCTTCAAACCGAGTCAGTAAAATAGGTGACTTAAAACAACTACAAGAAAAAGCCTATTGATTTGGGGGAAAAGAGAAAGGCTCCTCCAGCCCCATACTCAGCAATGTACTCTGCATTGTGGTATATTCTTCAATCAGCAGAACTGCTTCTTTGCCTTTTATCTTCTCCACTGAAGCAGAATTCCTCTCAGCTGACTGTATAGTCATCTTTCTTTTCTAGCGAGGGGTGGTGTATACTACTCCTTGATAGGGTCCTAGTTCCTCTGGGGCCAGCCTTCAATTTAGTTGTAAAGGAAGTAAGGATACTAAGTCTCATGACTCAGGAAGTATAATGACCATTCTGTCCAAACACAAAACACTGAGTCGTTTTATAGTCTCCAAAATGAAATCTTGTCCAGTCTTTGTCAATCTCATTTGAGTAGCTGCCCAGCTTCACTCTGCTTGTCAGTGATAGCAATCAACAGGCATGTGTTGGTCAAAAGTATAGATGATTTTGCTTGAGGTGGAGAGCAAAACACAGCAGACACATTTTCAAGTTAATATGCATTCATCATACAGAAAGGTTATTCACCACAAATGGAATCATGGTGTCTTTACTTCCAACCCCAGAAATGACAATCAATTTTAGTATGGATCCTTTATCTAGTTAATTTTCCATCAAAGAAAAAAAATATAAATGAAACAAATTCCTTTTCCGGTAATCCTCACATATATTCAGAATTCTTTTCATTATGAAAAATTAAGTTACGAATTCATAAAAAATGCCTTTAGAAAACAGTTGAGACATTTCTTTGAAGCTCCTTTTTGTTTGTTTTTTAGACTTCTCTGTGTGTGTGTGTGTGTGTGTGTGTGTGTGTGTGTGTGTGTCTGTGTGTGTGCACACATAGACTCCCAGAATGCTGGAATTATGGTGGTTTTCAAAGCATGGTTCCTGGACCAAGCAGCAGCAATATCGTCTAGGAACTCCTCTGAAATGAGAATTATTAGACACTACTTGAGACGATTTAGAAGTCCCACCACTGAGGCTTATCCAGGTGTGCAAAATGAGCCCTCCATGTTATTCTGAGGAAGCTAAAGTGTTAGAACTACTGAGTAAGGAAAATGTTTATAAGAGATAATATAGTATCTCCCCAAAAGAGTAAATGTTCTCATTTCTTCATGGAATATATACTGGAATTTTATTTTTTTAAAAGGCTATTCATATAGTTTCTAAACTGCAGCTCCCATTTTTCTGTTTTTCCCTCTGCATGGGAAACTCCAGGGTGTAGTGTCTGGCATTTTAAATTAATGAAGTGCATTTTACTTTTATATGTAGGTATTACAGTCACAAAATAGTAATTGATTAAGCCAGCCCACTTCTAACTCATTTGGTTGACTTTCCAAAGCACTTGGATAATACATTTTATTTGATAATACTGTTTTCTAATAAGGCAGTGGAAAAATAAATCTGAATTTAAAACATAACTGGTGACTTGTCACTATGAAAAAAGGATCACTATCATTCTCTTTTAAAAAATTAATTATGCCAAAGCATTTTAAATAAAAGACAACCCATATTAATTTTAGGCATCAGATATTTACTTGGTACTTAAGTTGATATTCTTGGATCTTTTTATGTCTCCCTACGCTTATGCCTAATTTCATTTACTAAAGTTAGTAAACAAACCAACCACAATTTAAATAAATCAAGTTTTATGCCTTTTCAGGAAAGAAGTCTTTTCTGTACTTTGGGAATAGTAATTTTCTATGTCATTAAACCACATTGGTTTTTTGATAAATCTGCTTCTGAAGTCTTTGTGTTTTACACGATAGCAAAATATTACATAAAACTATCATCAGCTGGTTGTCACCTCCCCATAAAAGAATGGTTATTATTTCTAACCAGAACTCAGACGCTTTCATTTGGTGTGTACTATAACTTAGCCGTGTCTTCACATGCTAGACAAAATAATCTAACTATCACATGAATTTTGCAATAAAATATTAATATATTATATCTCTTATTTTAGTATATTTTCTTCCGTGACTCTAAGTCAGAACACAAGTGACTGGTTACCATTAGCCAAGCCAAAATCACTTAGCAAACATGCTTTGTCTGAAATTGTGTCATTTGAAAATCAGCACTCTTTTGTCCAACACTAGAAATCCACCATCCCACCCAATGTAAATCATATCATATCCTAATTTAGGAGCCACTTACAAATTCTTGATTGGTTGCTTTTAAAAATACATATGTATATATGTTTATCTAGTAATCCATAAGCACATTTACCCTATATTGAAGATTTTTAAATCATATTTTGTGAATGTTTCACAGATAGCATCCAGAGTTTCTTATTCTTGTATGTGTTACTTCTGCTTTCTCCTGATAGTATCCTCTACATTTCACCTTTTAGTTTCCCTCTTAATATGTATAAATAGTGTGTGTCCCTATAACTAAAATTTTTCATGTTATTTAATCACTACTCATTTGCTCTTATCTTGGAAACAATAATTAAAATAGCCTCAGCTTCCAAATTGCTGGGATAAACTTATAACAATAGTGTGGTCTTGTAATCACCAGCAGTAATGATAAGAAAAATGGTTACAGATCAATCAAAATGAGACTTATAGTAGCTACTGGACCATAAAAGTATGAATGTTCTGTTCTTTTTCTAACACAGATCACTAAACAACCATAGGGTAGTAATTTGTTCATTGTTATTAATAACAATATATTTATTTGTTGTTTTCAATTCATTAAGTGGGTGCTGCTAGAAATTTCTAAAACAAATATTTGCCACATGTGGATTTCTGAAACAAAGAGTCTTCTTGAGAATATTTTCATTTCAATATTTATTTTTGATCAATTGTTTTTCAATCTACAAGCAGAACTGATTTACACAAGGCATCTGAGTAAAATGCACTGCCTACCTGTGGTCCTTCTGAGCCATTTTATAAGTGTCATACTTGGACCTCCTAAATCACAATGTCTGAGGAATTAGCCTGGAAATATGTTTTCAAAATAATTGTTCAGAGAATTATTAGGTACACGGGAATTTGAAAACCACCACTCTACTAGGAAAAAGAAAAGAGAAAAACAACCTCAGGAGAATTGCCTTGGTTGGGGCCACCATCAAGACCAAGACATCTCTGCTCTGTAAGGGATGTAGATTTGGTGGAAAGACAATCATTCTAGTCAGCTTGTAGTCAAATAAATGACCCCATGTCAAACCTACCAGTTCTTTAAATGCCTCTCCACCCTGTCCTGATGCTCCATTGTTTAATGTATTCCCGTAGAAAGTTATAATGACTCTCCAAAGATACCAACGACCCCAATGATCTTATTGCAATTCCCTAACTCCACTGGCCTGCCCATGTCCAATCATACAAGACTCATTAGACTTTTTTAAACCTCTCTGATGAAGACACTTCCCTTGAAAGCTTTGCTTCACTGCTGCCGACACTACTGTATGACATTAAAGTCCAGATATGGACTCAACATGTTTTCAGCATGCGTTTCAACTATCCGAAGGGCTTGTTAAATAGCTTCCTGAGCTCATCTCCAGTGTTTCTGATTGCTTAGGTCTGCGGTGGGGGCCAGGAATTGGCATCTCCCACATGACGTTGGGACATGCTGCTGTTGCTCTTCAAGAAACTGCACTTGGAGAAAATGCTCTAAGCAACGAACTGAATGTCACAAATATAGTCTAGGAGCATATAATACATTTGAAAAACAAATTCTGTAACTGAGATTTACTTATAGAGTATTAAAGTAGCTTCAAATTTGAACAACTTAAACCATACAGCTAACTTAACTTCTTGAAAAGAAAAATGTAGCAATTTTCTTGAATGCAAAATGAACCACATGTGTGCTATTAAGCTGAGTTTAGTGAAACAAGTTGAATGGTTCAAAAAATCTTGAGTTATTAAACATATCTTGAGGTTATTAGTGGCAAAATGAATCATTTTCAATTTGGTAAGAAATTTAAAACAAGATGAAAAGTGCTATTTGAATGAAAATTTACATCCTCTCAATTAAGAAGATCCTATTTTGCCCACAAAAACCCTACAACAAACATTCAAAAGCATGTAGTCTTGTTGAAAACAAAATAAATGTTCTTTATTCTCTGCATTTGCTATTTGTACTAACATTTAGAAACATAAGCATGATGTTTAGTTTTTCTCTCCAATAATTATTTTTCAATGTCTAGAGTCTTAATTTTGCATGAATAATAAATTGCTGACTGAACACTGTATTTCTAATATGTTAACTAATTTTACCTCTATTTATACATTTTATAATTCTTGATACTGCTAATATAAACATTCTTCATTTGACAACCTAGCTCGGTCCTGTGACTAGCTCGTTAAATGAATTGGTTGCTACGTAAGGAATTGTGTATCATATGTACATTACAATATTCAGAACAGAGGAAACTTCAATTTAATGACTTTGCTTTTATTTACATAACTGTTACACGCGGCATTTACAGTACAATCTGCAAAAATTCAGTATTCTATAAACAAGGTTTACTGTTCAAAAAAGACATTGAGGCTCTATAAACAAGATCTACAGAGCTGTACAAAAAAAGACAGGTCATAAGACTGAGCAGCAGGTCCAAAGCCCAAAGAGCATGCTGCAGTCATAAGTTCAAACAGTCGTTAAATGGGTAGGTCATTAAATGAGGAATATCTCTAGTTAGTTTCTTTACATTTACACTATTTGAGGAAATTTCAGGGTCTTATAAGATGCTTCCTTTTCAATAATCACACTCACATAAACACAATGGAACTAATATCACCTAAACATTTTGTATAATATTAGCTACGTACTGTGATAAATTGTGTATGTTCTTTGAATTTACTAAATAATCACAGCACTCTCTGTGGCACTTGCTCAAAAAGTAAGTTGTCTAACACTAATACTGCAGGTAAAAAATTTAGGCCTAGTATAGTTCAATTCATGCACAGACATCTATCTGGTTTCTATGCTGCTTCAACTTTATTCTATGTTTTCAGTATAATGGGTGCAATATTCAATAACAGAGAGCAAACTTTCAACTATACGGAATTCAAATCATAATCATACCTTACTAAATATAATTTCTCATTAGTGTTTTAGTAGTCACTCACAATTTTGCGTCCTTAAAAACATCTGATACAATGGATAGAGGCAGAGGGCTTTTATTTAGATTTTATTGTAATGGTACATTTTAGATATACATAGTGATACCATTCATCATAGGGGATTTGTATCTGTAAATGATACATCTTGCAGGCGATATTTTTAACACCAGCACTTCCCCGATGTTATCTAACAAAAATTACATATATAAAAATATATAATTTTTATATATTTATATATATATAAAGGAAAAATATGATATTGGCTTTAAACAAACTTTATCAAGAGGTTGGAATATTATGCATTTTTTCTTTATAACTTATAGTGACTTACGATTTTACTTCTTCTTAAAATTTTAGATTAAAATTTCTTTTAAACTTATATGCACATTAATGGGGTAGCATTTGGTGTTTTAATACATATTTACTTTGTGTAATGCTTAAATCAAGTTAAACTGGATTAGGGTGTGACTCAGTGACAGCACACATGCCTGCAATGTACAAGGTCCTGCGTTCAATCCCAAGAACAACTAAATCAATCAAAAGATAAATCAGGCCGAAATATCTAGCTCCTCACACATTTATCACTCTTCAAAATCCTTTCTTATAGCTCTTTGCAAGGTACAGTACTTTCCTGCTATCCATATAAATTTGATTTTTGAAATTGCAATAAACATTGTACCATGGTCACTTGCACATATACACTGAATAGTCAAGAGTACATTTCCCATTTCTCTGATAATCTACCAACCGTTGCTTCATAAAGCAACAATGACAAGGGGTGTATGATAGTTCTTTTGAACTTCTAAACTGAAAAAAATAACAGAGAAAATACACTTGCAAGTCATCCCAAATACCAGCCTTCAAGTGCATATCTAGTTTTATCAAATTCCCATAGCAATACTAAACAATGTATCTATCCCATCGTTCTGACGAATAATGAGATTCATAGGTTATATCTACTTTTGTCTGGTCAGATAAGCAAAGTCCTGTGGGGCACTGAATAAGAAAAAAAAATCCAAGAATACTGACTCTTTTCAGATAGGCAAAGATTGTTAGGAAAAGTGATTTCTATGAATTTAATGTAAGAAATAGTTTACAAAGATGGATTCTGCAGCAGCTCGACTAGTAATAGTAAAGGATCATTTTGATATTACAAAAAGGCACAAATATTCACAATGAAATGTTTTGCTTCAGTCTTAGAATTTGCAATATCCAATAATTTGTTGAATTATTTGTAATCTGTAGAATTCTATTCTGCCACCAGTATCAACTACAAATTCAGTATTCCTTAGAGAGTTTTCATTTTATACTAAAATAGTTGTTTCAGGATCTATGAGAAACATGGTCTGCACTGCAATCAATTTTATTAGAAAGATTTCCAAGGGTAATTTATATTATTTTATGATTAAATAATTTATAGCAACAAAGTTTCAAATGCAAAATGAAGTAATATGTGATTTTGCCATTAACTGTATGTAGATACTAAATATAATTATTTCATTACATATTTCCCCATTTATTGCTTCATTCAAATATGTAAAATTCCATTATTGAAACTTTAGGATCTGTGTTAATATTTTCAGGTTAATTGTCCTATTTATTTACTCAGTTTCCAGATGACAGAAAGATCTAGTAATTGTTGCCATTAAAAGTTAAGGAAGACAACAATGAATATTCTTTTGGACACATGGTAAGAATCGTTAAATTAGATCTTACCAGATAGTTTGAATTTGCTTCGTAATTCAGTGGTCATCTATGGTTTCAATAGAGAGTCACTTATAACTTATTTTTTCAGATAAATGTTTCTCTTCTTTTACACAAAGACATTTTCCTTTTAATTGTATTTAAGGAAGTCCTGAAACATTAATTTACAGAAAGCAGGTGAGTACATAAAGCTGTTGTGGTATTATCATAACAGATGACTTTTTTGTTTAAAACACAATGATACTACAAAAGGAGAGTAAAATTAACTTGTACAGAGGGCTGACGATTATAGGTTAAGGTGATGCCTACAGAATCCATTAAAATGTTGATAGTGAAGAAAGAAACAAAATAATCAGAGCAAAAGAAAAGCAGTCTAAAATTAACATGATGTTAACCATTTCTTGCTTCCATTTGACACTGCAGTGAATGTATACCTCCCACCCCTGCTGCATGTTTCAATTAAGAAGTTTAGAGGAGATAAATTTGTACCACTACATCTACTAATCTGTTAGGGTGTTTGCCAGTGCGCTAATTTATTGGTCTCTTTCATTTTACTAAAATCTTCATAATGTAGGGGCCACACTTAATTTTAAATATCTCTTATATATCTTTTAAATATCTTCTATTAAGTATTTATGGCTGCTGGCATATGTACCATAAATTAGGAAAGAAAAGCCAGCAAAAATAAGAGTTCACAACACTATCAACTCTCTTGTTTTCTCTAACCTTCATTTGAGAAGTAAAATAATACAAATGTGTTTTTAAACAAATTATGGCAGAACAAGTTTTGAATAACATAGTAGAAATCTAGCAAGAAAATAAAATGTAAAATACACTCTAGTCTCTGCTTATTAATTAAAGTGAGATAAATACTAGGTCAAGAATTAAGCTCTTTACCAGGGGTCTCTTGGCTTTTTTTCTATTGTGCAATATTATTAGGTTACAGAAAGAAAAAGAAAGTGAAAGGAAGGAAAGCAAGATGGAGGGAAGAAGAGAGAACAGGAGAAAAAAAAACAACGAGTACACATTCTTTTCATTTATCTCGATATAAATTACAAACCTACGATACTCTATGAAAATATTATATAAAATAGGCACGAAATATTTTACAATGGAAAAATAAAAATAAGAAACATTTGAATATTTTCTTACTAGTAAATTCTGTTTGTATCTTTTGAAATTCCAAGTACCATTTTGAAGGACACTGTCCTATGATGTATTTATCACTCTCAACTCCATCTAATCTAATAAGAAATTGATCTTGGAATAGCAATTGCTCAAGGAAAATTTATCGAAATTCAAAGTGCTCAAAAAATATACCAGGTTATCGTGATACAATGGTGAATACACACATATATGGCTTTACTTACCATAAAATTAAAAATAAATTCAATAAATACCATTTAACCACACAATTTTATATATATATATATATATATATATATATATATATATATATTTTTTTTTTTTTTTTTTTTCCCAACACTATGTGATCTGGCTGATACAAAGCAGGATAGATAGTGTTGGAAAATACATAAAGAGAAATTTTAACCTAATCTTTGACATAAGAAAAATCTTCCTAAGGAAGTGACACAGAATGTGGAAATTTGTGCATAAATATCACCAGCTATCAGAACACAGATAAATTGGCACAAAATATTTTGCAGACAGAGCATATAGCATGTGCAAAGGTCCTGGGGTGGCAAAATCAACATATGTGTTTTCATGGAAGTTAGAGGCTGAGAGAACAAGACAGGTGAGAGAGCTGAAGAGAAGATGGGAGAAAGTAAAAATCAAGTAGTGGTCTATTGACAACAGTAAGATTCGCAGAGTTTCATAAGAGTCATCCAAAGTTACTAAATGATCATTTTTAAGCCAGATAGTAATTTATCAGGTTTGCATTTTTAAAGCATAGGTTTGAAGGCTAAATTAACTATGAACTGAACAGGGAACAAGTAGATACAATTGTTCAGATGATCGTTACTTCCAAAGGGGTGATGGCAGTATAAATATATAGAATTTGAGATTCAAGGAAGAATTCAGAAGTTCTGGATCATACAAACAATTAAGCTGACTTTATGACAGTAAGTGGGTGTAATTAAAGTCAAGGGTATATGTATGATATCTGCCTTTAAAAATAGAATAAAATAGCTTATGTAATAGATTGTCTCATTCTGTTATTAGAAAGAATGAAGGTATTAAAAGAACCATGTGCACTGTGCTTGCTTTATCCTTCATTTTCCTGTGAAATATCATAGACTATGAGAATTGATGTAAATTATATTGTATATATAAATGATTGTCCTCTAGCACCAAAACACATGATATCACAAATCATAAACCAATTTTCGGATTTTGTATTTCTGTGAACAAACTCCATAGAGTTGATGCCTCCTGGTCAACTGAATGTAAAATCCTGATATAGATTCAAAGTTATTTTTGTACACAGATTATGGTGCAAGTATAAAATTTGGAACAAAAGTATTGCATAATTTAAATATTAATCCTTTGTCAAAGCTTACAAAATGAATCTGAAAGTTCAATGAGTCCTTTCAAATATCAATTAACTGGGGAACTAGCAAAAGATTCCAGTACAAATTGAAATGATGTGGTATTGTAGAAGTGCTTCTTCAAAATGTGTGTACCTCTTTGGCTTTTATCATATCTAGGTTTCCAAAAAATATGATGGATTTTAACTATGAATCAGGTTTGACATTGAATATAGCTTCCCCAATGGCCAAAGGGAAAAGGGAAACTAAAAATACTTAAATGTTTTAATTCAGCATAAAATGAATCATTGTGATGGGAATTTGTTTTATTTTGCTGCTTAAAAATGTTTACTCCACTTTTTTTTAACCAGCTGTATGTCCTTTGTAATGTGACTTCACCAATGTGAGTGTTTATTTTACCATCCCTTCCATAAAAGATGGTCTCCAAGGCTCTGTGTGTATCTATGATTCTTAAAAATCTAAGCACTTAAAGGAAGAACAAAAATCAATTTAAGATAATGTACTAGAATACAGAAAGCTGGGAAACAGCATGGCAGCATGCATAACTAATCTGATAGAGAAACCAATCTGAATGTTAAACTCTATCAGCAAAAGACACTGAGTTGGCTTTTAATTTAAAACTTCACGGACAGGTGTGGTGGTACAAGCCTGTAATCTCAGCACTCTGGGAGCCTGAGGCACAAACATCACAAGTTCAAGCCCAGCCTGGGCAACTTAGTAACTTAGTGATTCTCTGCCTCAAAATAAAATAAAATAAAATAAAATAAAATAAAATAAAATAAAATAAAATAAAATAAAAAGGGCAGGGAAGGTAGCTCCACAAAAGGCACGGGATGAATTCTCAGTTCAAAACAAAACCTTCATGTCCTGAGACCTAACCGCAGTTACAAACTGCATTTAGAGTCTGCATCTTCACAGCGGAGGAAGAACTGGTAACTATAGTCTTTTGCTCAATTTATGTTCACTGACAAATATTTTCACAGAATACTACTGAGGATAGCCAGAAAATAGGTTAAGGTTCTCTCTCTCTCCTTCCTCTCTTTCTCTCTCTTTCTCTTTCTCTCTCTCTCTCACATGCACACATGTGCACATGCACACACACACACACACATAAAATAATGCATATAATAAAACCATTTTTCACAGAGAAAAAACTGAACATTTTAAAGGATGATGGGAAAGTCTGTGTGAGTGAAAAATGGTAAAGTGATTTCCTATTAAGGAGCCAAACATATTTAAGCTAAATCATAGCACAAAGCATATAACATATTGGCCTATACTAAAAAAAAAAAATTAGACCCAGTCTTTTGATTTTGAAGTCACTATATAATATGAAGGCTGCCTATGGTATGTGTACGTGGTTAAGTGCAATACTGATTGCACACTGTGAGCTGAGTAAAATTGATAATTAGGCATAAAAAAACCAGAATTTGGAAATGGCCATTCTAAGGGCTAGGTCACAGTGCATCCGTTCATCCTTTGATCCCCCAGGCAATTTTCTCAGTACTCACATGTATGCTAGAGTCTCATATGAAATACTCACACAATCACTGAAAAGTCCCATCTGTGCTAGGATGCAGAGATACAAAATAAATAGGATATATTGTTGGTTGTCAAGGAACACATAACTCAGCAGAGAAGGCCAGACATATGAGATATGATCAAAAACTACGGTGTTCATAGCAACATAATTTGTAATAGCTAAGTCTTGGAAACTACCTTAATGCCCAACGATTAAAGAAAGGCTAAAGAAGATGTGGTTTTTCTACACAATGGAGTACTACTCTGCCATAAAAAGGATAAACTAGAGTCATTCGTAGGTAAATGGATGCACCTTGAGAACAAACTCTTTTTTTTTTTTTTTTTTTTGGTACCGGGAATCTAACTCAGGGCCTCATGCTTGCGAGGCGAACACTCTAAGCACTGAGCTAAATCCCCAGCCCTGAGAACATACTCTTAAGTGAAATAAATCAGTCACCTCATGAGTACACATCAAATTGTTTCTCTGATATGAGAAACCATAATTGTACATAAAGACAAAGACATATAATAGATATTAGGTAAAAGAAAGACAATATTCAAAAGAGAGGAGAACTAGAAAGGGAAAAGAGGGAAAAGAAAGAAGGGGAAAGGGAGAGAAAGGGGAAAGGGGAAAAAAATGGAAAAATGTAAATAAACCTGCTGTAAATAAGGAAAGGGAGGAACAGAAGGGAGAGGTGGGGAAGAAGGGAACCAAGATACATCATATACAGGTACAAAATAACCATGATAAATGTGATCATTATGTATACAGTGTACCAATACATGTTCTTGGTAAAACAAACAAACAACTATGGTGGATGTTTACACTTAAAAACATTATAGTAAAAGACATGTTGCCATTAACCACCCCCATAATAATACCTTCCCTCACTTCAAACTCACTTAATTCCATTGTTCTTGCCAATTTCTGAAGCAATTTACAATTTATGTTTATGGCAATTTCTGTGAAATAAAGGAGGATCCTCATTTACTTTATTCATCAGAACTGGTACCAAGGATCTTCTGGTCATCCCCAAAGTCAAGACCATAAAAGGTCAATGTTTTGAATCAATTCAGGACATGGAGGCAAGCAGGACAGTGGAACTCTAAACACTCAGGAAAGAGGACTTTCAGAAAAGCTGCACAAGTTGGAAGGATTGATGAGATCAGTGTGTTTGAAATGAAGGGAAGTATTTTGAGGGGGATTAATGGCACGTGTCTTTTACTGTACTAATTTTTAGAATTTAAACATTTGCTGTATTCTTTGATCACACCTCCTAGACACACATAAGTGAAACAAATATAATGTTCTCTATGACTGATCATGTATGCAGCATAAAATCATTTCCACCCTTTAGAGGCTTCAAACATTGCAGGAATTTTGATGAAGACATTAATGTTTTTCATTTGGAAGCAGATAAATAGTAAACATTTGCACAATATGGACAAAACTCTCTATATAATCATTGAAATTTACTGGACACAGATGGACAGAGGCTCTCAGAATGTGTGTTTCTTTCTGGAAATAAGGATCTGGAAAGAAGGGAAAACGTTCAAAGCTAGTTTTCTTTTGTGAATGTTTTTCTACCAGAAATGTTCCTACGGTTGGCTGAACATATTTGAATTTATGCATATATATTCAAATTTATGAAAATTCAAATTTTCAAACTACTAGATGAACAGAAAAGTTCAGAATTCTCATTAGTTTCTCTAGTCCTTGACTTAATTTGTTTTATATATTATACCCATCTTAGTTTATTATCTCTCCTCTCAATTTGATTCTGCTGTACCATGTACCTCAGTTTTATCTTCTCCCTGTTTCTACTGCCAGTGCCCTAGTTTGGAGGCTTTATTACCTCTCACCTGTACTATTGTAATTGCCTCTAGACTTATCTCTCTGCTTCCAGTCTTGGCCTCCAGTCTATAAATTATTGGTAAATGAATTTGCCTAGAATTCAAATTGATCATGTTGCCCGCAGCCAGAATGCCATTCAAAGCTGCTTTCTGCCTTACTTTAAATGTTAAAGTCTTCTAAAACCTTGCAACTCGAAGTATGGTCTGCACGCAGCAACACCAGTAGCAACAAGGACTCTGCCAAAAATATGGATTCCCGGGTCTCTAGTTGATTTAAAAGCACACTAAATTGTGAGAAGGACTGATCTAAAGGACTTTCATACTGTCTTTCCAGCCTTCATTATCTATTACCTCTCTTCTTTGGTCCAAACGAATAATGAAATTTGTGCTGAAAATACTTTCCAGACCGTTCCACAACAGCTCCAGCTTCTAACACCACAGAGCACAGAATGTTGATTTTGTGAATTTGAACTTTCTGTGTCCTCCCAAGGCGACAAGCAAAAGAAGGCCCAGTCCCCATGTGGTATTTAAGACTTGCTTCATTGGACCACAGAAAATTTACTGCTTCTTCTGTTTTTTACCAATTCCTTTAATTATCTATTTTATGAAAGTTTTTAAAGTATGTTATATATTAATATAGTGACATATTGTTTAATAATAGCTTTAACGAATAGACCATGTATTAACAGACACACATCTATTGAGATATTTGTTCTAAACTTGTGACTGATGCAATTGTATAATCAAAATAATTTAGAGACCACAGCTTTATACATGAAATACAGGCTCTTCTACAGAAATTAGATAGATATTTATGAATTTAACTGAAACTTTACAACTGTCTCCATTACAGCATGAACAAAGCTGTTTTATGCCATGAGTGCTTAGTTTCTTTAATGAGGTAAAAGTATCCAAGTTTAGGGGAATGTTGCTTCAAAGTACTAAATGGCATTAACATTTTCTTTCACTCATTAAATGAAGGGTAACCCAGAGACACTTGTGAATGTTTACTTAAGTAAGTCACTTTAACCCCAAAATAAGAAACATCTAGCCAAACTACAGTAGCTTTGGTAACCATCAAGCAACTGGAATATGTCAATTTAAAATCATCCCCCAGATTATGATTTCTATCTTGCACACAGCCTGTGTACAGTTAAGTATGCCCTTATAGGTTAAATATCATATTATGGTTTAGAAAGTTCTCTGTTCTCTGACGTCATCATGAGTTTATTGCCTCTTTCCATAGCTACACTTGAACATCTTCATTGACTGGATTGGCTCTTTCATGGAAGACCATCCCCATCCTTTTTTCTCCCGGGATAGGTATCCCTGTGGTGTGCTCATAGAGCATCTTCTACTTCCTCTAGTAAAACACTTGCTACACTTCTTTGTAATGTCTTGGCTAACTTAAATTTCTTCCTAGATTAGAACCTCTCTGAAGGAGAGTCTTGTGTCTATCTTGTTAAATGATTTATTTACAGCCTTATAAATAGTCATTGACACTTACTAGCCACACCACAAACATTTGTTGTATAGATGAATGAATCAATGGATATACTGAGTTCAAAAATTACATTGAGAATCTGGTCTCCTGGCTTGACATTAGATTTTTTACCTGTAAAACGAGATTATGTCAATTGTGCAGGATTCTTTGATGATTATATGAAATCCAGTATGTAAATCATAACGCAGTGCTTATTACTAGTACATATTAAAAATTATTAGCTATTATTACTGTCATTTTAGAAAATATCTTCATTTCTTAATCTTCCACAATATTTAAATAAGATACTCTACTTTTATTGAGTATGAAACTGCAATTAAATAAAATAACTACATATCATTAAATCCGATAAGGCTGCCATATCTAATGCACAAATTTTACAAAAATAATATTCATGAAGAAAAATGAGACTCGGTATTCATATCAGAGCAGTTTCTTTTACCTCTAATTCATTATAAAGATGACACAGATTATTATAAATATTAACTCACATTAATTGTAAATATTAATGCTTTCACTGTGACATTTCCATACATGTATATATCATGCTTTAATTATATCTATACTCTCTACTGAGATGACAGTAGTTTTGCTTGGTGCACACCCGAGAAAACTAAAACAAAAAACTACTTAACCCAAAGATCAAAAGGAAAATATATTCTATACCATTCACATTTATGAAAACAGATTTTCAGAAAATAAAACATTCTACAACACAAGGCAACTAAGTCCTTTTTTTTTTTTTTAAGTGCTGAGGATCAAACTCAGGGCCTTGTGCTTGCTAGCCAAGTGCTCGACCACTGAGTTAAATCCCCAGCCCTGAAACTCCATCTTAAGGGTAGTATGGTGGTAATCCCCTCGAGAAAGAACTAGTTAACGGGAAAAGGTGCTGATGTATTTAAAGATGAAATATGAAAACCAGCCCTATAGTCATTTTATGCAGAACTCACTGATAGACTACACTGTGGAAATCTTCTAAGTATACTTGGCTACTTGGTTGATGTAGTACTTGTTATAAAATAGCAGTTTTCTTTCAGAAATGAAAGTCACTTCAGAAGTCCACAGGTATTTCTGGACTATATGAACTTCGACATATTAAATTATGAACATACTGACTTCATGCTTGATTTTTTGTTTTATTTCATTGGTACATGTTTGCATTACATGTGGCTTACGTTCATTTTCAGGAGTGGATAAATGTACACAATACAGCTTTTTTTTTTTTTCACAATACAGCTTTTTAAAGAATATTGACATTTTTTCTAGTAAATAATGCCTCTCTTACACAATATGCTTAGCCACTATCTGCCTAAAATGTACAGTGTGCCACAAGCTCTACATTAAATACTAGTGTAGGCGAGTTGACAAAAAGAATTGTCATGTAAGTTAAATTATAGAATAATATGCTACATATCACTTTATCTGTTAAAAGTGTCAATGCCATCATTGAAACAATGCTACATAACATATTCTAATAATTTAATTTTAATTTTAGTGGTTACTAAAACAGGTAAATTTTCAGGATGTAATAGATTTCTACTTTCTTTATAACAAGCACTATATAAACATTTCAACATGCATTATTTAGTTACAATCTTATAGATAAATATGTGAAGTAGATATTTTTATTCCCTTATTATAAATGAAGCAAAAAGATTAAGTCACTTATTAAGCCACTAAGCCACTTATTAAGTTCCTTATTAAACCACTAAGAAATAGAGATTAAACCACTTATTTAAGACCCCAAAGATACTAAAAGATGGTACTCATTCTCTGATATGGGCATTTTTATTTTTTCTATTTTTATTTTTATTTTTTTATTTATTTATTTATTTTGTGGTGCTGGGGATTGAACTCAGGGCCTTGTGCTTGCAAGGCAAGCACTCTTGAGATGAATGAGCAATTAAAAAACACAGATTTTAAGAAGATGTGTGCCAAATATGATGAGGCTCCTTTAAGCATCATTTGAAGGACTTTTCCATAAACATTAACACCACAGATTGCAATATTGCTAAATAACACCATCAAATTAAAAGTGCATATTTTCTAATTCAAGAAAAAATCTGGCTAACAAATAGATGATGTGTCCCTATTGTTGGCAATCAGAAGCACTTCTAGTGACTTAAAATTCAGATTAGGAAGAAAGGTGCCCTTTCTTGTATTTTCCTATAATTAGGCAAAGTAAAAGTATATGCAACAGTTATACTCTAGAGTTCTTTAGGGCAGGATGCCCCAGAGGGGGCAAATGTACTTGCGGAAAGTAAAGCACTGTTTAGGAAGGAAGGAATTATTCCCCAAGGGTTATGCTAGATAACCAAAGAATTCAGGGTCAAGGTAAGATGTCTAAGACTCTGGCCTCTGAATTCTTTCATTCTTTTAACTCAAAGATCTCTCCCCATACCGCAGCTCATCTGGAAATGTTGGGGACAGCTGAATCCTGACATTCTGAATAACGGAACTGATTCCTGAAATCTAATTTTCAAGAATTCTTCCCTGCAACTATTTTAGGTAAAGAGTTACCAAAACCCTTTGACTTTCTGCATTAGAATTGGATCTGTTAACTTCTAGCTCTGTTTCTCTGGAAACATAAAGGTGGTGTGTTATAATGTCATAGTATTGTGGCAATAGTGAGTCCTGATAAATAAACTGAATGTAGGAGAGGAAGAAATTATAAGGGAAGTATAAATGCTTGATCTGTATGTACTATTTGTGGACTTCCCAGAATATAACTTGTAACTGGGCAAGTTCCTAGAGGATGTAACTACAGATTTAATACAAATGATATTGACTACTGGTGAGTGACAATTATTATTATTTTTTTTTTGGTGGTGCCGGGGATCGAACTCAGGCCCTTGTGCTTACAAGGCAAGCACTCTAATCACTGAGCTAAATCCTCAGCTGGTGAGTGACAATTATAAGCCTTGGTTATTCCTCCACCTGCTTAATGTGATTCTTATTCCATGGTGAAGAGACCGGGGACAGGAGATGGTTAAAAACAACTCCAGATGGCTGTAGGGACTGATATATAGGTACTCTAGGACTACCCTCAAGAAAGAAAGACTCTTTGTGGTGAGTTTTGTTTTCTGTACTTCTAGGTGAATATGCTGTCAACTGTGCCCTGTGGTAGGCTTCTGAGTTTCTGATTCCAAGAAGATACGTTACTAGGTGTCATAATCACTGTCTTCTACTCTTTTATCTCATTTACTGTAGTATCTTCATTTCAAAAATTGCTTCAACCCAACAAAATACACTGTTCTTGGCTCAAGGAACATTACAAGCATTATAGCAAATTTAAAAGGAATGGAATTCATCTTCAGAGGCACAAAGACCAGGGTTAGAATTTTGCCTTTGTCAAATGCCAGCTAGGAATCTTTGAGCAAAGCGCTTATTTTCTGTTAACTTGAAACCCTTCCTGCCAAAATGTATTAGTGATGCATACCTTGCAATATTGTTAAGGGAATAGATGCAATAAATAAATTAAACACTAATAAATTATAAATATGTAATATTTCTAGCAATATAAATAATTAATTATAAATAAATACATCATAAATAATTTATAAGATTCATGTATTGATTTATATATTAATAAATTATTGATAAATATTATAAATAAATTAATTTCTTGTGTGTGCCCATCATATTTGTATTGTTCACGAATGTTAGAATGGTAAAGGTGAAATAAAATTATGAGTTATGAAAGGATTTGCAATATAATACATGCTGTGAAATAGTAACTACTCATATTATGTCATAACAAAGGTAGAATACAACAAAATCCTTATTGGTAAGAAACTTACAATCTATAAAAAAGCACACATATTAGAAATTGCTGAATTGAATACAACATTTCATATTTAAAGGAAAGACCATGAGATCGATCACCATGCCAACATTTAGTAAAAATATAAATAAATTTAAAAAACTTTACAATTGTTACAACTGAAAATCAGCATATGAAAAGTCATCTACTTCTGAATAGTTTTGGTGGACACATTGTTGAATGGATGGTGTTTCTGACAAAGGCAGTTAGTGAAGACAATAAATACACCTGAGGGATCCTATTACATTGGGCTTTTAGCCAGTCCCTGAAGAATGGACTTATTTACAGACAATAATAGAGCTAATTTTTTTTTTTTTTTTTTAGTGTCCTGGGGATCAACTCAGGGCCTCACTCCACTGAATTAAATTCCCAGCCCTCTAGAGTTAAATTTTAAATGGGCTAAAATTTAGAAAACAATGGCTTACTCAATTTATTTCAACTCAAGAATTTTTTTTTGAACTGCTCTTATGAAAAAGATACTATGTTAGACACTAGCCATCTGAGTAATGGTGGGTAAATTAGGTAATCATTGTTTGTTTTAATTTCTTAGTTAAATAAGGATAAATACTGCATTTCACAAATATTAAATGCAACACTGTATTTGAAAAAACTTTTGTTTGCCACATTTTAATTGTATTGATCAACCCAAAATTAAATATTATTTATGCCTGAATTGTCTTTCAATGCTGTAGCTGTTTATTTAGCACAAGCTTTATAATATACACTAAATCTTAATCTCTTTGGTTTAAAATCCTGGTTTAATAATTTTATAACCACATTTCAGAAGGCAACTAGTAATTGGCATTTGTATATTGTGAGAGTGAAGAAAAACTGTACAAATTATTAATAAATGTTCATATATTTATGTTGATTTTTCCAGATTAATGATTAACAAGTTGGATTCCGTGCAACTGAAAAAAAAAATAATGACTGGGTTAAGAAGTTACCAACTGGCTGTTTTGGATTGAGAGTACTAGGAATGTCTAAATCCTCAGCAGTGATTGGGAGATGAAAATCCGGTGCATACAATAGGAAACACATGTGTGGAAGGCCTTGGCGGGCAAATGCAAGGAGAAATCATCTTCTACATCTGTGGACCATGAGGTATGCGAAGCTGTTTCTGACAGTAGTGACAACCATTTCCCAAGAGAAACAGAGTTTATGGGAGGTGGTTTTGAAGCTATGTTCTGTAGTGTACATTTTCTTCTTGTGTTCAGTTTACATGTTTATCTTATGATTCAATTTCTAGAACAGAGATTGAATTACTTTTAAGGACTCAACTGAATGATGAGTCACATAGCCTTCTAATGTCCCTTAACCACTATTGGAATCAAATACAAATGCAATATCCACACTCTATGACAAAGAGTTTCATGAACTAAATAGCTTAATTTGCTCATCGTGGTCAATATAAGTAATTTGCTTTATGATCTTCTATGATAATGACACTAATGACAAGTTTATTTTGGAAATGCTAAAAGTGGACCAATAGCTGTATCTTGAGTAGCAAAGGTATGGTGTGTATTAACAGAAGTCTCAATTTTCTAAATTAACTTAGCTCTTTTGAAATTAAATACACACACTCTTTTATGAGACACAAGACTTCATTTGTTAAAACCGTAATGCAATCTCCATTATCAAAGACGTTGGTACTACACAGTAGATATTTTATCAGATAAAGTCAAAGAAGCAGGATGGTTTATGGAGTGAAGAGAGAAAGGGGGAACATTTAAACTATGGCAGGCAGAATAATGGCCAACCATAGATGACCATATCCGAAATTCCTGAACCTGTGAATGTGATGCTAACTAGCTGAATTTATGATACGGCAGTAATTCTGGGTTGTCCAGGTAAGCACATTGTAATCACAAAAGTGTTTGTTTATTTATTTGCTGATGTATTGATTGATTGATTGCTGTACTGGGTGTTGCATATGCTGGGTAAGCTTTCCAATAGTATTTTAACACTGAGTTATCTCCTCGGCTCTTTTTAAAAATTATTATTTTGAGACACAGCCTCGTGAAGTTGTCTAGGCTGGCCTTGAAATAACAGTCCTTTTGCCTTAGCCTCCCACACAGTTAAGAATAGAGGTGTGCAGCCCCCTGCACAGCTTCATAAAGGTACTAAACAAAGAAAAGGGAGGCAGAAGCATCAGGGTCAGTGTCGGGGATGTGACGTGAGAAAGACCCAAGGGCACATTGCTGGCTTTGAAGATGGAGGAATGCCAAGAACTAAGAAATACAGGCAGCCACTACAAGCCGGAAAAGGCAAGAACACAGATAATATAGAAAAGCTACATAAAATATAGCTGTGGTGACACTTCAAATTTTTAGCTAAGTGAGATCCATTCTGGAATTGGGGATTTTTTCAGAACTATGAGTTAATAAGTTTGGATTAAGTGACTAACTTTGTGAAAATTTGTTGTAAAAGCAATAATTAACAAGCCAACCAAAGAAAATTTTATTTTATAAATTATCAGTTACCTACTCCTTGTCATAAAAAGCTACATAAAAGTAATAAATTTTGTAATTAACTGAACAAATTGATTGCTATTATTCACCGACTACTACAGATAGAGTGTTAGGAACAAATACATTTTTACAAAATAACCCCACAGATTTGCATATTTAGAATTTTTCTGTCTTATTTGAACAATGAAGGGTTCACAAGTTGATACATGCTTAGTGAACCTGAGATCATATATTAGCTCTCTATTATATCCAGGACATGGTGCTAGTGGATCATATGAAGTGATAAATTAAGATACTATGTAAACACAAGTAGGACAATATGGATCTTCAAAAACAGGTAGCATTTGATTATATATAAGTGGTAGTAAAGGAAGGATGAGAACAATAAGAAAACAGAAAGGTATGAGAAAGACATAAAGGAGGGAAGTTACAAGGCACAGTATAAATATCTACTGGTTGCAGTAGCTTCCTCAAGCAAAGACATATCTGGGGAAGTAAATTTGGAAATAAAACATAGGCTGGGGAACGAAATAAAGTCAGTGTCTCACACACATTCCTCTAGCTGGTATCTTTTCTCTCTGCTCTGGCGGCTCCCAATTCCCATGCCTGGTCTTCTGATCTGAGGGCTTTTCCAGGCTGCCAGAGTGTATTCTTCCCACAACGAAAACCTCTAGGGACTGCTCCTAAGCCAATGACTGATGGGAACTGATACAAAAATGAAACTCCTTTTACCGTGAGATAGAATGACTCCAAGGCAGATAATCTGTACTGGTTCATGTGGTTCCCTGATAGGAAATATCTCTAGCTGCCCAGTGTGGTAACTTGCTTGATAGCACATCCTTTATCAGTTGGCTTTGTGTTTCTGTCTCATTTCACCATTTCCAAACTGGTATGTCTTGGGATCACGTTCCAAAAAAGCTTTCAGCCCTGGAAGCTTTGTTTCAAGGTTGGCTAGTGGAAGAAAACAAACTACTAGGACAGTTGGATTAAGCAGGTAAGAAATCCAAGCCAGAGATACCAATTTAGACCTTTGGCAACAATTACTAGAAAAATCAGTCAGTTGAACAATCAGCCTGTTGTCACAGAGACAGCGGGAATAAACCATTATAAAAATGAAACAGTATTTGGTAACTTGTTTCACAAGGAATGACAAGGATGAGTAGATTTTCATTAAAGTCTGGTGAGTTTCGTAGGACTTTGGAACCAGGCATAGAGACAGCAGAGTGAGAAAAAGTAGCTGGTTAGGTTCTGCTTCAGGGGATAGCTTAGTCGTCCCAGTATTATTGTATTGCTTAAGTGAGACAATGAATAAAAAGATCCTTGTAAATTATATAATGTCACACTTAAGCATTTTTTTACTACCACAGGATGAAAACAATTCCTATAGTATAACAATGTCTATTGTATTTAGTACACATTAAACATACCCAATCCTGAAATCTGAAATGCTCCAAAATCTGAAACTTTTTGAGTGTCAAAATGGTACTACATCATAAAACTTTGTTTCATGCACAACATTTTAATATTACATAAAACTGCCTTCAAGATATGCGACTGATGGATAGATATACATATACGAAACATGAATGAATTTCATGTTTAAAGTTGTACTCCATCCCCAAGATATGTCATTATGTATACACAAATTTTCCTGATAACCAAAGAATCTGAAATACTTCTGGCCTCAAACATCAGATAAAATCTTCTCAGTCTGTACAGTATTCCCATGAATTTGTAGAGTTCCTGACATAGAAAAATGCTACAATATTTATTGAAATACACTCTATACTGAAAACTGTGCAGATAAAGAATATTCAAGTTTTGATTTTGATTCTCTCAATCATCCTAAATGATGGCCAGAGCATATATTATTATTCCCATTTTAAAACAAAAGGAAAAAAAAAGGATCAGAGATACTTAAGGCATATTCCACAGGCCACATAATTAGTTGCTAGTTGTACTGGGATGTAGAAGGGCTCTTCTGGCTCCCAAATCCAGCACTCTTTCGCCATACTCTTCCTTCTACTCTGACTGTAAGACACATGCATTGGCCTCTAAATCTGCATAAACAATCAAAGACTCCCCAGGCTGTGAGATAATCTCAGCTCCCATATTTTTATTGTCTGGACAGTTTTGCAATTGTATATCCCAAAACTGTTGGAATTGTATTATCCAACACTGCTCTAGTACTTGTTATATTTCAAGATAAATTTCAAAATTTGTATACTCTAGGCATAGGCCCAGTTTGGTCATCAACTACTTACGTGACTTTAATGAGATACTTCACCTCTTTCTAGATTATTGGTAAAAGGGGAGGTATGATTGCTTAGGTCTCTTTTGAATCTGAAATTTTATTGTACTATCTTGATCAGTCACACATTTTTCCCTGTTTCAAAGGATTCATGGCATACAAGACTAGGAAGCAATTAGATGATGTGATAACTGGTGTTAAAGCAGATCTTTCTTGTTTTCCACACTGTTACATTTCTTTGGAAAATGTGTCCAATGACAAATAGGGTGGATAACTGGACACCTAATGCCATTCACTTGATGTCAATTGTTCCAAACTGCTGATTCTCGTGGTTCAAGATGAAGACCATTGGGAGGGTATCCTAATTATTGAAAGGATTATGCAAGTACAAACACAGATTAGGTATAGTATGCTTTAGTATCTTTTAAGCATGCACAGCTGATGCAGTAATAAAGCACACTTTGTGCTTAGCATTTCTCCATTAAAATACATTTGTGTCATTATGCACCTCTTAAGGAATAGCTACCACAAATACCATGCTTATTTCCTGGAGACTCTACAAAACATTTTGATCATAGGCAGCCATTAGTTTGGTAATTTCTGGTCTAAATAGAGTCTTTTTTCTGTTTCTAAATATAACAATGATAAAGAAATTACACAGAAAGATGATTATCAAGCGGGGGAAAATTTAGAGTGTTGGTATTGATAGAAACAAAATATCTGTAAACATCTGAACTTAAAAGATTATACAAAAAAGTAGCTAAAATTATTTGGGTACCTCCAGCTACAGCCTGTTCTTTAAGTGAGAAAGGCAGGCTTCAGAAAATTAGCTTGGGATAAACTACATCTCGGTTATCCAATTGCTACCTCCGGTTTTTTGCGGAGGTTGATAACGCCAAGCACTTCAGCTGACTCAGACTGACTAAATGGAACATGATTGTTTCAAATGCATGTTGCTTTTTCGTTACTGAGAAGAAAAAGTATCCTGCTAAGACAGTAAAAGTGCTTTCCCAGACTTCATGAAGAATATTTCTTAAAAACAAAGAGCTATCTTTGAATCTTCAAACAGACAGTTACAGAAAATATTTAATTTAAAATTAGATATTGAGACAATTACCTTTGCTTAATGATTGATCTCTGTTTTAATTCCGAGTAGGTTACTTTGTTGATTGTGTTTGCACCTTGGAGTAAGTGGGAGACACCACCTTGGCAACTAGGCAACAACAGTGAGCTCATTTGAGAAGGTGCCACCCTTCTGTGACAATGTATCACTGAAACATTTTATTCTTGCAAGGAATGAAGCCAAGTGTGGTGGCACATGCCTGTCATCTTAGAACTCTGGGAGAATGAAGCAGAAGGATCTCAAGTTTAAGTACAGCCTAGACATCTTAGGGAGATTCAGTCACAAAATAAAAATTAAAGGACTGAAGATATAGCTCAGTGCAAAGGCAAGGAGTTCAATCTCCAGTGCTGGGGAAAAAAAAAAAATAGGAGTGCTCTATGATTCTTAAATTCTAAATTCTTCCACAAAAATACCTAAATAGTCAACAAAAGAACTAAATAATTTGAAAATTGGAAGGTCATTATGTCAACTAGAGGTTATACAATTGGTAGAGATTATATAAGGGTATATATATTCATATGAGTGTATATATTTTCATATTATATGTGTTTATGATATACTTTGATGTACATATAATGTATGCACATATATTTAGATATAAGTACATTTATTTACATGTGTACCTGTATACAAAAATATTCTCCCTCTCTGAAGATGTAACTGAATAGCATTATAAAAATCTCCTGTACAATGCTACCATTTGAAAAGTCACAAAAGAGCATCGCAGGTTTTTCTTCCAATTTATCTTCATTGAGGACAAAAACTGTGCTTACTGTACTGCCCCGGACAATTAAACAAATGTCTAATCTAATGGCAATGACCATGGACTTGTCATGGCTAGAGTATTTATCAATAATATTTAACACGTATTTTTTATATCTCAAGACTAATAAAAAAGACTAATTGGCCTCCTTGAAAAAATATTTTGTGTATGTGGTAATGTGAAAGGCCTTTGAATATACTTGTGATCTATAGTCTTCTGATTCTGAAACAATAGAACAGTATATGATTGATGAAGCCACAGAGCCTGAAGAACTTCTGCAGAATGCAGAAGAGAATAAACTGTGGCAAGAAAGCATAACAATGATGAATTTGTCAAGGCACTTTTCCTCTTTGTGGTAGACAGAATACAACCATTACTCTTATAAATGGGAAATTCATCATAGTTCTGGTCACTGTGGTAATATTACCCCAATCTTAAAAGCTGTACACACACCTACAAACCCTAGCCTCAGTTCTCTAAAAAGAGGGACCAATAATCCTAAATCAAATATTTCTTTATTAATACAGACATAAATTTTAACTGGACACATTCTGGAAACATTTCTGCTCCATGTTTATATTTACTGATATTTGAATCAAAATAACCCTGAGCTGGAAATAAAGTATAAATCTCTACCTTAAAATGTACAAGAGATTTCAACTGTTGATACGGAGATGGAAATGTGGGTATAATCCATAACAACCAATTTCGTTACTTTGCTGAATTCTTGAGCTGTGAACGGAGTCTGAAGAAAATCAAAGGGACAGAACAATTGCTCCCAACATATTCTCATTCTGTGCCTTCCACACTCTAGAGGGTCCGCTCATGCGAAGGAAGTCCCGGAATTTCGGCATGAATAAGCATAATTAAGAATCATGCCAAACTTCTGTGGAATTGCTACTTTTCAGGAATTATGACTGGTCTTAAGGCAAAAAAATCTAAATTGGAAATAGAAATGTGAGTTTATATTATACCTATGATCTCAAGCAGAACTGAAGATGCTAACTTTTTTTTTTCTTTTTCTTTTCAGTGTCGGGACACTTCTGCAAAACAAGTTTAAAAACTTCCTCCAAACAGTCATTTTGCACCACAGCTTTGGCAGGGTAGAATTGGCAGAATAAAAATAAAGTTGGTGGCTGCAAGCTATTTTCTCGCTGTAATTAGAGAATATAAACCCAGATCTTACCTTTTTACTACAATACTGGAATGTGGATGTCTATTCTCATGCTTGCTCCCTACTACTGAAGAGAAGCTAAAAACAATGTATTCTTGTATCCTATTTCAAGTTCATGTAAAGTGTTCAGAATATATTTTTCAATGAATAAATTACTGAGAAAAGCAGGACTGACTCTATCAATATTCCCTATTAAAACTATTCAACAAATATTGATTTATAATTATGGTCTTTAGTGTAGAATCATGGAAAAAAAAAACAAACAAGAATTCTTACCTTAGTGGAGCTTACATTTGAACTGGAAGAGTACGAGCAGGGCCTGGTGGTCATGCCTGTAAACCCAGCACTCTGGGAGGCTGAGGCAAAAGAATTGCAAGTTCAATCCCACTTTAGGTAACTTAGCAAGACCTTGTATCAAATTTTTTTTTAAATTCTCAAAAAAGGGATAGAAATACAGCTCAGTGCAAAGTCCCTGTGTTCAATCCCTAGTACTACAAAAAAGAAAAAAAAAATTAGATGAGTGTGTGAGAGAGAAAAAAAAAGAGACACAATAAAAAGTGATGGTGAAAACAACCAAGAAGGGAAGAAGAAATATAAGAAATGAAACTGAGTTTGTAATTTTAGAGAGAGTGTCCTGGAAATGTGTTACGTATGAGGTGAATTGAGTCCAGACTGGAAGATGAGTGAATGAAAAAGCTATTTAGAAGTGCAGTTCAGCAGAAGTGAGGGCAAGTAAGGAGACTCGGAGGCAGAGATGTTTCTACAGTGACTGAGAGAAAGGCAAGTTGGCTGATGTTGCCAAAACAGTGAGCAGGGGGAGGGGGTAGTAGATGAGGTCAGGCCAGATCAAGATTTTGTAGAATCTTAGGGACCTGTGTATTTTTATTTTTGGCCTTTTCTCATTGTGACAGTGTAGGCCTCTGTGAAAGAAACAATGCGATATTTAAGACTGTGTGTCACTCCAGAAGAAGCTGAGTTGAGAATGAACTGATGGAAAACAAGGCAGAAGCTGCTTGCCAGTGTCAGGGCCCTTGCAATAATCAAGGTGAAATAAGATGAGGCTGGGGTCAGGATGCTCGCACCAAAGCTATGAAAAGTGGTCAGATTTGGGATGTTTGAAGGTATGGAAAAGAGGATTTTCCGATAGGTCAGATGATTGGTGAGTGAGAAAGGAAATCGAGAATTACATTAAAGCTTTTTTCCTGAATAATTAGAAGAGTGATGATGCAATTAACATCTCTGCAGAAAGAACGGAATGGCAAAAGGTACTGGGGACAATTGACGGCTTGGTTTTCAACAAGTAAGGTGAGGGTGGGATACCAATTGAAAGTCCAGTACATGGCTGAATATATGAGTCTGATGTTCAGGAGAGAGGTCTGAGGTACAGAATTAAATTGAAATTCATCAGGATAGTCATGACATTTAAAACTATGAGACTGAATAAGATCACCAAAAACATGAGTGTAGATAGAAAAGATAAGAGCTCTTCAGGTTCAATCCAGTGTTTAAAGAAGAGTTCAAAAGACTTGGTAAAAATAACTATCGATATTTCTATATCTAATGCTGATTGCCTCAAATTATGTATTCTTGTTGAAATACAGATTTTTCACTTGAAAACAAGAATTATGGACTGAACAATAAGAATATTTATGGATTAGATTACTTTTTTCTTTAACACTGATGCTCTTACACATAATTGTCCAATAGTCCACACTCATAAGGGATCATTCATGACCCTACTCTAGAAACTTAAAGTAGCTGTGCATTATCTTTACTGATTTTAAGAAATACCCTAAAGGATATGAGTAAAATCATTTTATTAGCTCATTTCGGGACAAGCACAATTATGTGACTCAGCTTTTTTGATTACTATGGTCACATTTCTCAACAGCCATTCTCAATTTACATTCCTAATCAGATTTTGTTCACATTTATAAGAAAAGATCAACATGTCTTAATCCTCTGAACAGTTTCATCAATTAATTGTAATTGTGACCATTAACACTTCTATTAAGGAAAGGTGGCTACCTGATGTTCACATACATCTTTGTTTTTCTACCTTTAGAGATGACTGTAGCTTGATACACTCACAAGAAGTGAAATATATTCTTTTTTTTAATCTTCTATTTAATTTGTTTACACCGCCATTGGTGTTGCTCATTTAGTTTATTGTAACCTACTCCTAAATCTTGGAGATTGTCTCCATTCTGATCCGTCAACACTTCTTGCCTCACTGTAATTATCCCGTCATACTACCATTAACTTTGTGAATTGATCATGTGGCTTACTTATTGATAGTTCTTTGATCAGTTAACCATGACTGGACAATGAAGCTTAACTACATTAATATGGCATTAAAATTGGCCACAATTATGTTTATCCCAGATACTTCTTGATATTCATATCTAAAATCTCCAAGCATGGCTCATTCGTCTCCATAATTTTATCAATATACTATTGCTCTCCTACCTAAACTCTAAAATGGAATCAGATTCTCTTGAACACTTCATTTGCATGGAACTTCTAAATTTCAAAACAACTCATCCTAGATTCAAATAATTTCTGCAATCATCATATCACATGGTGCAATTACTCATATCTTTCAGCTTTTGCATTCTATTACTACATAAATTTTAGAGCTTAACAAATGCATAATAAAGGAATTTTTAAAATAATTTTCATTTATCTCTCAGATGCATCACTTTGTAGAATATCTTGCATCGTAGTGACTCAGTTTTGGATATAAATATCCTCCATGGAAGCAGAAACATCCTCAGATAAAAATAGTATTTTGTTTTCTGATTCTGTAGGTCGTTACTTTTTGGTTTTGCTCCTAAAGTGAAAATATATTTCTTCAACTTTTTGATATTGAAATATCTCATATTTACTCAAAATTTGCAAAAAGAAAGCAATCCCTGTACACCCATCATCTAGTTTCTACTGATGTTGATATTTTACATAAACATAGAGCAGATAATACCAATAAATTAACACTGATGCAATATGATGAACTGATCTGCAGCTGTCATTCAAATTTCACCAGGTTTTCTATGATTCTTTTCTGATTCGGAGTCCAACTGATCCCACATTACATTAGTTCCAATGTCTTCCTCTCCTCTGTGACATTTTGTACTCTTTTTCTTTGGCATTGATGTCCTTGAAATTTTTCAGACTACTGGTCAGTTATTTCATAGCATGCATCTCAGTTTAGGGCTGCCCCTTGTACCCTCATGATTAGATTTAGGTTGCACAATGGCAACACCATCACAAGGGTGATGTTATGTTCTTCTAAATGCATCATATGAGAGAACCAAATTTATTTTGCAGTTAATGTGTATGTGTGTGTGTGTGTGTGTGTGTGTGCTTGTGTGTGTGTGTGTGTGTGTGTGTGTGTGTGCGTGGTTTCTGGAGATTTACCTCAGGGTCTGCACATTGAGCTACATCGCTACCATTTTTTCCACTTTTTGTTATTTTAATTTTAATTTTTAAATTTTTTTTTAACTTTTTGAGGCAGAGGCTTGATAAGTCAGTAACTTGCCTTAGCCTCCCAGAATGCTAGGACTAGAGGTCTGTGCCACCCTGCTTTGCTCCAGTTAATTTTTATCTTAAGGAAATTTGTCTTTTAAAGCATAAAATTGGGCAAGCTTACCGGGGAAATTAATTCCTTTACTTCCTTTAATATACTGTAAATCAAAACTGACAAGTTAAATACTGTTCATCCATACTTTATCTGAGACAAATGGAATAAGTATATAAATCAAACCTTATTTAGTTGAAAATTTTCTGTTCCTACAGAAAAGATGTCATTTAAAAATTTAAAAATTGACATTGATATTTTAACTACGAAACTGAAAAAAAAATTATTTACCAAAACCACTAGAATACTCTCCTTTCACTACCCGGTTACAGTTTGTGAAATATTAGCATGTTCCTTAATGTGTTTGTGAACTTATTAGCTATGGATTGTCTGCTGTCTTTCAGCAAGCATATTTGATTTTGATAATTGGCTCCAAAGAAATTTGTCTGTCTTAGACAATAGAAATGTAACATTTGCAAATTGGAAAGGAGTTTACCTCTTTAGAATAATGGAATATTTATAAATCACTCCAGGGTAATACATATATAAATGAGCAATGATTAATTATACCCTACTTTTTCCTGAAGATTAAAGTTCTCACACAGAAGATACAATGCTCCAATTTTGCACATTAACAAAGAGTCACAAAAATTCATTGGCTCCTTTCAATTTGATTCTCTTTAAAACTTTATTCCTGACTCACAAAGAGGGAATAGACAGAGAATGGGTGTAAAATAACTATAGAGATATATATTTAATGGTAAAGAAAAAAGTAACAGGGTATCTAGGTATTTTTATAACCCCATCAATAGTTCATACTGTTTTATTTTCCCTAATATTTCTTATAAACTAATGTGACATCTTATCAATTGATTCTACCCTCATGACTCATGTTTATAAGTTTCATTGAGGTAGCTTTAAAAATAATTTGTGATTGCTCCTGTAAAGAAAATATTTTAGGAACTTAGGACATGAGAACATTCACAATTAATATTGCAAAAAAATCAAGGAAATATTTCTAACATATGTACGTGTGTATTTGTGTATATATAATAGTTCTGTTTTCAAATTGAATATAAACACTTTTTCAATCTTGTGTTTCCATTAAAATTCCTAGGCTCAGCAGAACTTATAAATAATGAGTCTCTCAGTACACATCTGTCCCTTTGTGTTCTTACCTGTAAAATGAGAATAACAAGTGTACAGATGTCAAAAATTTACTCCAAAACTACACTGATTTTTTAAGTGCATGACATACAATAAATGCTCAGTAAAGGTGAACTATTAGTTCTCTTACCTTCCTTATTATTATCCTCATCTGCTGTGGTCTGAATGTTTGTGCCCGGCAAAGAAATTCACATGTTGAAACTTAACGCCCAAGGCAGTAGTATTAAGAGTTGGGTCTGTGGATGTGATTAGGTCATGAGGTTCGGTCCCGTGAATAGGATGAGTGCCCTTAAAAAGAGGCCAAGGGAGCTTGATTTTCCCTTCCACCATCTAAAGACGCAACTGCAAGGCACAGTCTCTGAAGCAGGGACTGAGTCCCCAGCAGACACTGAATTGGCTGGCATCTAATCCTGGATTTTGTACCCTTTGGAACCCCAAGCAATAACTTTCTGTTTATAAGCTACTCCAATTTGTTATAGTAGCCAGAATGGACTAACATCACTTAAAAGATTCTTACACAGAAGCTATCCTAAAGTTTTTAGAACTCAGCAATTGATAACCATCTAAATCATGATTTTGGCAAATTAGCGCCACTTTTATTCCTCAAGAAAGCACTCGTCAGTGGATGCATGTATATTGGTTTAATATATTTCATTGTTAGGTGATTCACCTCACTTTTACACTGTAAACTACACTTTTTTTAACAATGGTGGTAAAACTATGCAGTATACACTTAGTAATTTAAAGACAAAAATAAGTTATAACATTAAATTTTAGAGATTAAGAGATGCTCTTTGTCTCTTTTCTTTATTCTCCTATAGTAGTTTAAATATCTTTTAAATACTAATATGTTATTATCTTGTTTCTGCAAAAAATGATACATATATTCCTAGCTACCAATTGTCAATTCTTTTGTCAAAATGTCTATGTTACTGAAATGCAATTTTGCAATTAGAGAGTTATTAGTAGACTGGCGAGATTTAACTACTGACATTTTTTTTCTGGTGAAATCACTAGTGTCATTCTGGCATCATGAAGTAAAGGGTTACGAGTTTTCTCAATTAAAAAAAACGAAAGATTATTCTCAAAAGGATTGAATCATGTTTGGTAGTAATGGTATCTGACTGAGGTTGCTTTCAAAGCATTTATAGTTATCTCAGAGAAAATCAGATAGTTTGTAAATTGGACTCTGTGGTGGGGTGTGTGTGTGCGCGCGTGTGCATGTTTGTGAATCTGTGTTTGAAATTTTAAAGCAATAAGGCATAGAAGTACATGAAGAAAACTATATATTTAAATTTTAAAGAGTCAGATTATAAATTAAAAATGCTTCAGTAAAATTTTTACTGAAAAAGTTAAAATAAATAACACCTCAAAGTTATTTTATAGAGTTCTTGTTAAACAAAAGAATGTGTTATGGTAACATAGTCAGTATATACTAAGTTTGTTGATTTTGGAACATTTAATGTCAAAGAGCAAAGTTACGAAAGGTTGCAAATTACAACAACATGATAATTTGATCACACATGTTAACTTTTAGCTTTGGCAAGGCAAAGCAGTTGCTTTTCCTAACTATACATATACCATATAAGTAGTCACAGACAAGAAAATATTTTTTCAAACTATTTAAGGTTTTCCATATGTTAATTAATGAAGAATAAATAGTAATTAAATGGAATAAACATATAAAGTTAAAATATCTTTATTTTTAAGTGGAGGTTTTATTCATACTTGCAGATATATGCCTACCTACTCAAGAGAACTCATTTGAAGAAGAAAATTTTGCAACAATTTCAGCTTAACTTGGCTACTGTATCACCTGACATGTATAGTTTATATTAAGGGGAATAATCTCCAGGAAATCCTTCGAAACTTTTTACTCAAATAATAGCAGGTATTTTCTCCATTATTTCACTACAAAGAATTAAGCCTCATGTATATCAATATTTTAATAACCGTACAGAGAAGGAAAACAAGGAACCTTATTTTATATCTTTTTATGATGAACACCATCAAATACTGTGTGTGTACGTGTGTGTGTGTGCCCCTTGATATCCTTAAGAGATTAGTTTGGGGCTCCTCTTGTGGATAATAAAATTCACACATCCTCAAATCCATTATTTAAAAAATGGTATATCTGCACATAACAAAACACAGTTCCTTCTACATTAAATCATCCCTAGGTTATTTATAATATCTAACTTAATATAAACGGGTTTCCAATCTGTATTGCTCAGGGAAAAACAGAAAAAGGAAACAGTTTTTAAATGTTCAGTACAGACAGTTTTGTTCCGTTGACATTTTATATCTGCAGATGTGTAACACACAGGTTTCGAGGGTCAATCATGTAATTTTGTTTCTTTATGTGTGTATGTGTGTGTGTGTTTGTGACTGCGGATTGAACCCAAGGTCTTCCACATGCTAGGCAAGTGCTCTATCACTGAGCCAGATCCTCGGCCAAACCATGAGATTTTTGAAATTTAAACTGAAACAATCTTAGTCCTCATATTTCCCAGTAGCAGAGACCATGGTGAGCAGTAAGCAGCCAGTAATAAGCTAATGTATTTTATGAGCGTGCATTTGACAATGTGAGTGCATCACTGATTTTACATTCAACTCACCACGTGCTCTTTCCACATGGCCTGGGCCTAAATAAATCTCCACCTTCACAACATTAGAGACACTTCCAGGGTCAGCCCTGATAGACAGATAAGCTCTTATATTAAGCACAGGGCAGCTACATAACAATAGGCCAATCCTTCCAAAAGATCTCAGCCTCGGTTTGCTCATAACAATACGTTCCCCTATATTTCCCATTACTGAAAATTCGTCATTCTATCTGCCAGAGTAGTAAGCATTAGCCACACATTACCCTTACTGAGTAATCAAAACAGCTCCATAAGGCCCTTACTGCTAAAAGTCCTATTTAGCAGGCAGAGAAACTGGGTTCGGTAACTTGTTCAAAATCACACGATGAGGACCCTAACTGTGATTCCTATTTAGATGTCAGAATAAAGAGCACAAATACCTAGTTACTGAGGAATATGATTATGCAGTAACAGTACTTAGGTAATTTAAAGTTGTATAAAATGTAAGATTTCTTTACTAGACCACATTATAGAGTGAAGAGAATGTTCTGCAAATGTTTTCCTCAATTTGCTACTGTAGGGAATTTAAAACATAGAAAGCTGCTTGCTGCTATCACAAAGCTAACATTTCACTTAGGGAAATAGAGAACTTGACTTAAAAGTCTGGATTTCAGGGTTCTAATTCAGCTGTTTCATTAAGAAGACTTGTAACTCTTTACATAATTCCACTACAACTTTATTAGACATTTCAGGATTAGCATGAACTGAGATGCTAGTATGCCCACTCTAGCTGGCTTAGAAAAGAACTGGTAATGAACCGGTATTATCTGAGGGAGAAAACCAAGTTACATTGTACTCAGGTCAAAATATATCAAATGCTATCAAGGTTCTATTGATTTACAGAAAATATGAAAAGTACAGAGACCATGTTGAACTACACCTCAAGAACACAACCAGTAAATTTAAGATTATGGGAAACTTTACAGGATAGATAACTTTGATCATGAACCAATAAACTATAGAGGGTGAAAAAGACACAGGGAGACCCTAAAGACAGAAAGCGTCAGATAAGAATCAATCGGTCATAGTGAATGGCCCTTATTGATCCCGATTTAAATTTGAACATTATCTAGATATTTGATGATAATATACAATTATTACTTTTGCTGTAATAATAATGCGTCATCTATTTCAGAAAGAAAAGAACCCATTTCTATATTTTGTCCTATCTATGTGTAACATAATATGATGTCTGAGATTTATTTCAAAATATAAGAGTGGGGATAAGTAAACAGGGGAGAAGATACAGCAGGATTGGCATAGACTGGTAGTTGTTAGGGTTATGTGATACTATATGTGGACTCATTGTATTCTTTGTATATTTGTGTACGCTTGACATTCTTAGTAACAAAATTAGTTAATTGACCCAGAGAAGTATAGAAGAACATAACCAAACTAACCTGAGAGAAGAGGGGGCTCATTTTGGAAAATGGAGTTAGAGTAGGACTCACTTATCTCTTAATAGCTTATCTTGAGTCCTGAAGGAAATAAACATTGACTTAGGATTCATGCGACACATTAGAGACGGACATACAAGAATGGAAGTGGAGGGTTGCAGTAAGAGAGAATGGGAAAGGGAAGAATGGCCATCCACAGATGTGCTGAAAGAAGACACTGAATTCTGGAGGATATTAAAGTAAATGGAAAAAGAAGCTACACAATGATCTCATTTAACAACAATGATATAAACCAGTAATTAGTCGAAATGAAGGTTATGAACACAAATTTTCTGCTTGTTAAATATTAAAAGTAGAGTATAACACACATACTATGTTACTTAAAATCCATAACATTAATAACAAATTTTGAGGATGAGGATACAGACCAACAGAGACCTTCATTCATTACTGGTGATAATGAAATACACTACAAGCACTTTGGATGATAGCTTGCCAGTTTCTTAAAAAAGTAAATATACTCTTCCCATATGATCCAGCAGTCATGTTCAAAAGTATTTACCCAAATAAGTTGAAAAAAATTTCACACAAAACCTACACACAATTATTTATAGCAGTTTTATTTATAATTGCCAAAATTTGGAGATGACCAATATTGAAAAATTTTTTGATTGATGAATGGATAAAATGTGGGATGTCCATACACTGGAACATTATTCAATGATAAGAAAGAATTGCACTATTAAGCCATGGAAACACATGGAGGAAACTTAAATTCATATTACTAAATGCAAGAAGTTAATCTGAAAAATATATGTACTGTATGATTTCAACAATATGACCTTCTGGAAAATGCAAAGTCATAGGGCTTGCCAAGGGTTAGGGGAAGGAGGGATGAACAGTTGGAGCACAGCAGATGTTTGGGTAGGAAGATTATTCTATGACGATGGATACATGACATGCATTCAACAGAATACATGTAGCGTGCAACATACAAAGTGAACCCTGATATAAACTGTGGACTTTGGCTAAGAATAATACGTCAATATCTGTCTATCCATTGTTAAATATATACTACACTAATGGAATATGTTAACACTAGGGGAAAGTGCGGTACACTAGAAGAGGGCATATCTAGGATCTGCATTTTCTGACCACTTTTTCTGTAAACACAGTGCATCTCAAAAAGTAAACTCTATTACTCTAAAACCAAAAAGAAAAAGAAAAAAAAAAAAGGAAAAGTAGCTGCTGAAATATGCAATAAGAAGTTTTGGTCTCCAGGCTGATGGTTCAAGACCTGAGGGAGAACTCAGTGATTTGTCACTTGACTTCCTTCATGCTCTGAACCAGTGATCTGAAACAAGAAAGCGATGCTATGTGCACGTTTTCTCTTTGGGACCCTTGTATGCTTCTGAGGGTCTGAAGCTGCTCTTGAGGGTGGCTCACTTTTCATCAAACTGCTCAGTACAGTTATAAAAAACGAGTGGAATCAGAGGCTCAACTTCAAAGCCTGGAATTCTCCAGACTTGGGAGGTGTCGAGTGTGTTTGGTATTTTAATACTATTTATCCATCTATTCAGGAAGGCACATTATGAGGTTTCCGTTGCCTAAGTTGCCACCTACTAGGAATCTGATCTAGCTGGATATGTAAAATCATTAAACAAGATCCTTTAAGAATGTTATTCTTACAATTTAGAGGTGATTTTTTTATGGATAGAAAAAATGATGTAACTGAAGAGAGTTATGTCAAAACTTTCCCCCAGACAATACCCCAGAACCAGTAATTCGAGTATAATCTATTTTATCAGTATGTATAGCCAACTAAATAATTAATTAATCACATTACTCGAAAAAGTAACAATTCACATTTAGCAAAATTAATGTTATCTATAATAATATTACTAAAGTGAGAAAAAGTATTAAAAATATATTAAGAGAGAGTTAACACTACAGGACTCATTTTTTTTTTTTTTGTGCTGGGGATCGAACTCAGGTCCTTGTGCTTGCAAGGCAAGTGCTCCAACCACTAAGCTAAATCCCCAGCCCTACTACAGGCCTCTTGATCAAGGGAGGCCAAGGCTTGGCTTTCTTGTCCCTGCACTTAGGGAAACTTAACCAGTCAAGTCATGTACAGTGTTCATGGGATAAAACAAGCCCGTTCTGATAAAGCACAGTGTTGAGAATATTGTTCACCATCATTATCTGAAGGCATTGAGTCTCAGATATATTTTTATAATCAGAGATTTTTGGATTTTAGAAATTAGAACACTCAACAAATTAAAAAAAAAAAAAAAAAAAACGTTTAGCATGCTCTGGTGCAGCATCCTAGAATTCAACACATGAATACTCACTTAGAATGTAAATATTTACATATGGGAAATACATTTGTTTATATTTACCCCAAATTAATTTTAGCATCAAACTTTTAGATAATATTCCATCTTGCAATTTTGGTAATCACAAGCACTGGGAGGGCAGATACTGGATGGGCTGTGTCTTCTTTTTTTCTTTACGCCTTTAAGTAAAGCCATGAAGCCAGCGGGAGTACTGTAAAAGCTCTTCCGTAGGGGCGGGGCCTGGGGATAGTGGGCTGATTTGTCAACAGTGCTCTTCTGCACTTCTACCATGACCAAACAGTGCTCCCTGTTTTTATTTGTTTTAATATATGGAACAGCATTTCTCAAACGTTATTTTGTTTCAGAACTGTCCAAGCTTACTGGAATTCAACAGGGCTTAGGCCTTCATAGTTTTACCAAGTTTCACAGGTGCTCGCTGCCACCTGATTTGAGAGCCATTACTCGGGAATAGGAAGATCGCACACCTTAAAGGCAATATCACGGGAATCTTATTATTAAACACACGAAAGTCGAGATTATAGGGTGAGAAGAGTCCCTGAAGTGCTAATACTGTAAGCTACCAGTTAAATGGATAGGTTAAAATTGCTACCAGTTAAATCTGCCTTCCCTCTTTGAAAAAAAAATTTGAGAAACTTCAAATTAATAAGAACATGAACCAAAAATGCCTCTGTCCACTGTTTAAAGGGGAGGCTATCAGATGTAGCCCCCTAAGGTAAGACAGAGACAGAAATAATCACATTTCTAGAATAATTAATGAGAACTTCTGATTCGTCTGCCCAAGATTGTCAGCTTATCAGTACTGACAGAATACACCAGCCCGTACAGTAGGGCGTGAACCCAATCTAATGCCCTCCCTGAATTCAAGTTCATTCAATAAAATGAAAAAACACCACACATTTTTTTTTCTGTTATAATGAAAAATGACAAAGTGCCTAGTACTGAGATTTACTGCACTAACTCGGCGCTAGGCAACTATATGTAATGTGAAATGCAGTGACACATACTGAAGCAGCTGAATATGCATGTAGTACATTGCTTCCTTCTCAGCAGTGCCCGACATGACCACAGTCACATGCTGACTTAGTATCACAAAATCCAACGGAAAATACATGCGAATAATTAGCTGCAATTCTCAGTAAACCACCAGTGTGGCACATTTGATTTGAAAACAAATCCAAGTTACTAATACTTTGAGATTTTCAGAATAAAACATTTTAAAACACTCTTAGGGGCTGGGAATTTAGCTCAGTGGTAATGCGCTTGCTTAGCAAGCTCAAGGCCCTGAGCCCGATCCCCAGCACCCCTCAAAAAACATTCTTAGCCTACAAGTAATTTTTAAAATTCTATGTGACCAACGGAGGTAAAGAGGAACAAAGTGGGACAGAGGGGAGGAAATGAGTGTCTGCGGATCCTCTAGCGTGTGCTTCTGGCTGCTGTGCATGTAACAGACTTCTTACTCCTTTCACGTGAACAGGAAGCGGTCTGGTTATTTTGGGCCACACATGATGGTAAACACCAAATCTCCCTGGAAATTGTGTATTTTCATCCAAGAAGATGCATCCCAATTTTGGAATAATCACAGAACTGCACTGTTAAATGATACAATATTCAACTTTACAAAGAGTAAAATAACTTGGAGTTCTACAATTGGAGGATATTTGGCTAGGGGAAGAGCCCTAATACACAGAATAACAAATGTATACATTTTGGCTATTTTTTAGCTAGTTGGTAAACAAGTGATCATGACTTGACTCATTAAGAGTCTTTGTCATCAGATCAAAATGTATAGGTGTAGATAAAAAAATCAACATATTCAGAAATTTAAAAAGCCAATGACAGATTTGCTTTCATAATTATATTATAAATAATGTCAAGAAAGTTTTTAAATACCAATAAAAAACAGTGAACGTGTTCCACCTCAGGAGGTATCAGCATATATATACAAAAATCAGAAGAATGCAACATTGTATTTGGGATAATTAATGTCTCTGAAAACATTGTTTTCTCTTTAATGCTTGCAGGGACCCAAGAGACCATAGAAAGGGCAGTATCTTGCATTATCTTTACTAAGGATACCGAAGCTGAGGTTGGAGAGAAAATCGCTGCTGAGACTATACTATATCAATCCATTTTCAACCAAAGATGTCATGATGGTCGGCCAGAAAAGGATAGAAAAATTAAGTCTTCCCTTTAAAAAAGAAAAAATAGAAAGCAAGGGAGGGTGTTCTTCAGAAAAACATCTTACTACTAAACATTGGCTAATTTTAAATCTTCCATTATTTCTTCATATAAAGTTAATATGTATTAATTTAGAAAAGTTGAATATATAGAGAGATTAATTTAAAACCTAGATAAATGTTGCTGTAAATATTATTTTGATCTTTGTGTCTTAATTTTCCCTAAACATACACATACAAAATCCTGAATATAACCATTTATGCCTATTTAAGTACAATAGATTAGTAAATAAATTAGTCATTTATATATAACCCAGTCATACAGAAAGCTTGCATATAAATCTAAAATTAAGCTAGGCCTGGTGGCACATGCCTGTCATCCCAGCACTCTTGTCCTGAAGGACCGCCTGGTTTTCACTAGGAAAAGACACATAAGGTGCTTTGGGAAGAGGAAAGACAAGCCAGACACAAAGAACAGCAAGAATAAAAAGACCTTAAAGCAAGAAATAATGTGCCATGCTCCTCAGTGCTGGTAGCAACATGGTAAAGCCTCCTGTGAGGCGAGAACCAAGGAGAAGGAAGGCTACAAGGCCTTGTGTGCTGGACTATGGGTTTGAGCCACTCTCAAAGAGCAATGAAGTAATGCTGTACCCTTCTCAGGGCATTGCATCTGAAGACGCATGATATTCATCCACCCTCATTGGTGGTGCCATTTTTTGATCTCCCCTCACAAGGTGTTGTTCAATTTCTTGAATCTACAGTTACAATTTTTCCTATGGAACTACTAACAAATTTGGTGGAGATTCTTTAAAACCATGCAAATATGTTCCTTGTGAAAGCATGAATATTGATGGAAACCATTTTCAGGAGGACTGACTTGCATGTTCCCATACTGTCATATTAACTGTGAGCAGTCTGTGGATTTCCAAGCAGGTGTGTGCTGCAGTCAGTTGACATATTGTTGTGACACTGAAGAGAGAAGTTAGAGCTGATGACTTATATGTGTGTGACTGGTCACATAAGGGGGTCAGACTGTCCACAGGGACTGGGGACAATGAGAAAAAAGTACAATATTACTACACCTTTGGGCATGATTAGTATGGAAATAAAAAAAAATAGGGGCTAGATAAGGGCACAAAGAAGCATTTACTAGAATAGTGATTTTCAATGTGTTCTCAAACCAGCAGCATCAGCATCATCTGGATACTTGATATAGATGCAAATTCTAAATCCTCCCAGCTTACCTACTGAATGAGAAAATCTGGGGGAGAAGCCTAACGTTGTGCATTTTGACATCTGTGAAATTCTGATACCTCTAGAATTTGAGAAGATTTTTTTGGGGGGTGCTGGGCATTGAACTCAGGGCCTTGTGCTTGCTAGACAAACATTGTACCACTTGAGCTAAATCCCCATCCTAGAATTTGAGAAGATTAAGTTGCATAATCTGTGTAAAAATACTTCCCCTATGTCTAGTAAGTTTAGATGGCGATAATGGTGAATAATAAGGAAAAGGAAAGAAAAGAGTCGAACAAAACCACCATCACTACTAATAAACTACAGAATACGCTTAAATTTCCCAAATTATTTTACGAACACACGGCTTATAGAAGGTAACCTCTGCTTATTAAATGAGAGATTTAGATTCTTTATCCCTGTATTACACTGTACAGTTCAACAGGTGTTTGAATTACGCATTGGAGATTAAGTTGAATTTGAGGGAGTGCAGATAGTAATTACAAATTGCCATGCGTGACCAAAAGTACAGCTTGACTATTGTCCTTAATCCTTTGAAGAGCCATTATGCAGAATTACAACTTGCTAGATATTTGTAATTTGCCAGTTTCATGTGAGAAATGAATTATTCAAAGGTTCACATTATAGCTGAGGAACTATAAAATATATATATTTACTATTCAATTGATACAAGTCATGACTTACTTCATGATTTACTAATTATATTTTCAAAATGCCTCTAATTTAAATTCATGGGTGATTGATGTAGTAAGATAAGCAGCAAGTGCAGGAGATAATTTAATCAACAAATGACCCTGTGCAAAGTGGTGAAGGTAAAGTTTCATTTAATTTTATGTCACTTTCTTGTTTCCAAATTGTTAATTTAGGTTCTGTTCATTGGTGGGCATTCAATGTGTTACTTGCATTTGTTAGAAAATAACGAAGTACATTGAAAGGTCTTTTAAGGGCCATGAACCATACTTCACTATCTACTTATCTTTTTATTTTGCTCTGAGATCTTCAACAGCTATAAAACTTAACCTTTTTTGCATAGTTAAATATGTGAAGGTGTAACTCCTAAGATGCCTTGTGAAATTCTAATTGGATTTAATGCTGCACATTATTGAGAATAAAATTTTAAATGGGCAAAATTAATCATAGACTTGTGAAAATATTTTTAAATTATGAAACCCAAGAGTGGTTATATCAAACTTTTAATCACCCCTAGAAATTGTGTCTCTGTAAAAACATATTTTTAACTAAAATGTGCACTCAACCCAAAAACCTGTGTGGAAAAAAATTTATCTGAAACCCTTCTATTCGTTTTTAACAGTCTGCGTCCATGTTATTGTGCTGTAAAATTAGCTTTCTTGAAGTAACAACTCTAACAACAGACTCAGACACTCTGATAAGTGAATTAAATATACTGTTCCTTTTCATGTTCCCAACAATATCAAGATATAAGTGCAATTATCTACATTGTACAGATAGTGCATTTGAGCTGTAAAAGATTAAATTGTGATTTAAAATCAAAACCCTCAACCATTTTGCCGGACACATCTCAAATAACTCAGCTCTGCCTTTGTTTCTTTCTTTCTTTTTTTTTTGGGGGGGGCACTCTTGACATTTACTTAAAAAGGTATTGCATGTACATATTTGAACAGTCTTCTTCCTGAGTGCTGCTTTTCTTTATCTTATCCCTCTCTCTCCCCTCATTCCTTCTCAAGAGATATACAGCAAAATGATGGTAGTCGTTGGGACAAAAATCTGCTTCGCTGAACTTCTGATGTCGTGTGCTTAGAATAAGATGGCCACTCGTGGCACAGTCCAAATCTAATGCCAAGTAACGAATGGTGAACAGAGAACTAGAGAATGGAGAGACTTCCACGTTCATTCAGATATACTTCTCATACACACTCATCCTAAAGGTTTACTACATTCTTTCAAAGTGCAGTACACTTTATACAATATTCAGTGTAAAAAGCACCCTTACCACCTGCAGTTTCCAGGAAGAATGTGTAATATAATAATGATGAACACAATAAGAAATCCATTTTAAGACATACCTTAAATGTCTTAAGCCATGACTCTGGGGAGAGGAAATGCTTTAAAGTCAATTTTAAAGTCATTTACTTAGGACAGCCTTTGTACTTTCTCCATTTGATGCTTTTAACAACTAAAATCTAGAAACCTTAAATTTCTACCAATTAACTGCAGATTTTGGTAGGAGGTGGATGTAATTATTGGTGTTAGAATAGCAGTCTGACTAATTTGACCTATGATTCTTAGAAATGATGCAGAGGACTATTTTATAAAAAAAAAAAATACTAGTCATCCTGACTTGCTTCAAAATATAGATGGCTTAAAACAAGAAGGGTAGGCTGGAAAAATCATATTGGAAAAAATCATATTGGAAAAACTGAAAGGAGTGACAAATAAATCTTCATCAATTTTAGACAAGCATTACAATTACTTCCTTGTTCTTTGTCTTCTATACTCAATTCTCCTGATGATGTACAGTTTACATATATAATACTAACCTTTCTTTCACTTTTTTCTCTTCTATAAAATGCTGAGAATTAAGTTAGGATTTGGAATTATCCTAGTGAAAAGTACATTGTTCCTGTCCACATGTACCATTTGTGAGCAAATTAATCTTTTGGCCTAATTATTATTCAGTACCAAAACTATTTTCATAAATATTTGTCTATTTAATGTTATTGTAACTTTTTTGTTTTATCATTACTCTCTCATCCTTTTATAGGCTCAATGACTGAATGGAAATGATGTGGGATTTTTTTCGCTAGGATAAAAGTTGACATAAGTCTTTTAAAATACACTGGCATTCCAGTCTCAATAATTCATTTTGTTAGAACTTCACATGATTTAACAATCACTGTTATATATATTGCCACAATTTACTACATAATTTTATAAGGACACTTCTTAGAAAGAAGTTTTAATTATATTTCACAGATGAATCCCTTTATGTTTACCAATCGAATATGTATTTTATGCATGAAATTTGATTTTAATCTGTTTGCAAAATTTCCCTCTAGAAACTAGTTAAAATTTCAAGATATCATTTTTTTATTATTCATGAACACAAACATGCTAAAATATGCTTTGTATAATTAACATGATACTTTTACATTTGTACACTAGAAATTTGTGACTGTCTATATCCAAGACTGCTTTTTTTTTTTTAATAATGTCCCTTTAAAATTACTTGCTGCTTAGCCTAAGGACATGAGTAGGGAGCATATCTGAGTATATCCTTAAGCATAATGTCAGAGCTACTGTGTATTCATTTCAAACATACTATTCCAAAACATCAAGTCAGAGTAATATCCTAGACTAGGCGGTTCAGTCTCTTGCAATCATACTGCGTTACACTGATTCTTCATCATGCTCAAGTTAATAACTTTTAGTCTTTTACTGTTATTAATTGCTACTTACTTTCTAAATTAGTAATTTAAAAGTCATAAATATCACCCAATTTTGTTAAATGAGTACTACAAAATGTTTTTTAGGAATCTTAAATAAGAAATACACAAAAGTTTCCTCTTATAATCCTGATGGGATATACTCAATGGTGAGAGAAAGAAAATGTAATGTTATTTTAACTCTTATTATAACTCTTATCACTAGAAAACAATATTTCACCTATTCTGTTAACACAGGTTCAGATTATGTATGATGTACCTTGCTTTTTAATAACAAATGGAGATTTTATTTTATTGATAGACTCATGAGAAAATTAACTACGACTTGTAAGAGTTTAAATGATAACCTTCTCAAGTGTTATATTCCTAGTAAAATGTAAAGAAAAACAATTTCCTTAATGTTGCATGTATACTTTTGATTATTCAACAAGAATATTGTACAAAATAATTACATTAAAATATAAAAGTAAGATACTTAATTTTAATAATAGATGACCCACCTTTCTGTCTACATCTGTAATTGCCTATACAACTGATTTCATAGGACATTTTCAAGCCTTAAATTTCAAATAGAATAATGCCTGGCAACTATCAAATGTGATATAAATAAGATGTCAAAGAAAGTAACTGAAAGGATATAGTAGGCAGAACAAAGCTATTGCAAAGATGTCCACATTTGAATCCTGGGAATCTTTGAATACGCAAATAAAAATGGTAAAAGAGATTTTGCAGATGAGATTAAGATTAATGATTTGAGATGGAGATGCTGCATTATACTATAGCATCTGAGTAGTCTCAACTTGATCATGTGAGTTCTTACAGTAAAGAATCTTTCAATTATAGGATAAGGAGAAATGTGATTATGGAAAGGTCAAAGATAGGACTTTGCTGGCTTTGAAACAGAAAATGGGGGAAATTAGCAGAGAATTATCACTCGTAATCTATTTTGGTACTATAAGATATTGTTTTAATTTGAAAGTGAGAATATTTGAATTTTTCTCTTCACTTATCAGTAAAAACAATGATAATTTAATTATCTTGCATTTTCCAAAAATATCCAAAGGGTTTTTATTTGTGCCATTAGAAACTCATGGACTTAAATGTTTTTTGCATTCTGTTTCATTGAAGATATCAGTCATTTTAATGCCTAAGTACTTTGGCAAGTAGCTAAGGGAAACCCCTTCAAGTTGGCTCTTGAGTCTTTCTGGCAACAAGTCTAATAGTCTTTCACAGCTTTCTTGACCTCTGGTGTGACCAGAGGTTCCAGGATTATTTTCAAATTCTCTACTCCAGAGCAAGATTCTGTCATTCCTTCAAATACATCTGGTGTATTTTTAAAGGAAATGATGTTGAAAGAAATGTTTATTGTTAATGGGTTGGTCATTATTTCTAGGCATGTTCAGTGAACAAAGTTATGAAATGCTTATTTTTCAGTAGAGTTTTTGGTTTTGTCCATAAGTGTATCTTATAAAATCTCATTAGATATTTGAGACATCAGCCTTTTATCCATCATAAAGTGAAATAGTTCCATGAATTGAAATCTGACACTAAACCCCATTAATACGTATAATTAATACATTTTTATGAAAAAAGAAATTTCAAGGATATTTATTTCCAAGTTATCCTTTTTCTTTTTACCTTACTGAATAGTGATTTGGGCATAGAAAAATAATTTTAGTTTTTTAATTAAGCAAATGTATCTGTCTTTTATTTTAATGCTTCTGGATTTGTAATATTGAGCAAATATTCTGCACTCTCAGGTTAGAGAAAAATTCACCCAGGAGTTGTTTTCTAATTTGTTTCATTTATTTATTTGGTTTTATTTATCTTTTTACATATAAGTCTCTGAGTTGTTTGAGATGTATACTGTACAATGTGAGCAAAGATATAATTTTAACTTTTTTCCACGTGAATATCTGATGACTGAAGAACGCTTACTAAAAAGTTTATTTCCCTCCTCTTCAGTCATCCTTTTGGTGGAATTTTTACCTAACTTATCTTTGATTCATTTAAACCCCATAACACTCTTAAAGTTTAGGATCAGTAGTCATGAAACATTTGTGCCCTCTTCCCTTAGTTTTACTATTATTTGGGGTCTCTCTTCTTGCGTTTTGCACTTTTACAGTATTTTTCTTTCCTACGTTCATTTGTGCTACTTATTGCTAAAATACTCTCCTTTAATTTTATATAATATTCCCAAGTACATCAAACAAAAAGAAATAACCAATATAATTAAATATTTTAATATGAAATATTGTCCTTTGTTAAGTCATCCTCTTATTTGAGAAAATATCACATTGATAACCTAAAATGGTATTAAACCTATGGTGCCTTCTAAAACTGCTAAATAAGGTTGCAAAAACACAGCAAAGGTGCTCAGTAATCTCCCCATACTCCTTAGGGACCTTGAATGTATTCAGATATGCTACCTATAAAATAATTTTGTTACACTATGGACTTCCATTTCTTTTTTTTTTCTTTTTTACCAAGAACATGTATTGGTATATTGTATACATAGTGATCAAATTCATCATAATTATTTTGCACCTGTACATGATGTATCTTGGTTCTCCCCCTTCCCCACCCCTCCCTTCTGCTCCCCCTTCCGTATTTATAGCAGATTTATTTATATATTTTTTTATCCTCCATTTCTTTACTTATTCAATCCTTTACCAAACATTCACTGAGGAATTACATTGATCTATTACAGAAAGCAGAAAAGAAAAAAATTCAGGACCCAATGCATCTTACACCAATAGCCTGGCACTGTGGACTGATGCCTACTCAATGGCAAATGCCAGGCACTAAGCCACGGAACCTTAAGGATTCTAGTAAGTTAGTGGATCAATCAAGACAAAAGTCTGTATATTCAAATGGAATAAGAAGTATGATAGAAAATAACCATGTTGATTATGATCATTATGTATACAATGTACCATTACATGTTCTTGGTAAAAAATAAAATAAAATAAAAAAAAAGAAGTATGATAGAAAGATGTAAGAGTTCTGTGCTATTTTAGAAAAGTAGCATTTTCTTACTTGCCAAAAATGTTCACAGTTTTTTAGCCAATGATAATTTTAAATGTTCCATGATCAAAAGGGAGTTCATTGGAATTAAAGTCTATTAAATAATTTTTTATTCCAAACTTGAATTTTTATGGATAAACTTTATTTTTGCATAAAGGTTCATTGTAAAACTGAGTAGAAAGAAGAGTTTCCTTATGTCCCTCCTTCCACTGCCCCCCAACATATAACATCCTCCACTATTGGCAACCTCCACCAAAATCATTTTATATTGTTTCTCTCCTGATGTTGTATATTTTATGGGTTTAAACAAATGTGCATTGATATATATCTACCAATGAAGTATCATACACAATCATTTCACTACCCTACAAATCCCCTGTGTTGTCCACTAATCTCTCCCTCTTCCCTAAAACTGGCAGTCACTGATCCTTTTACTGTCATCATAGTTTCAACACAATGTCCTATAGTTGGAATCATACAATATGTAGCCTTTTGAGACTGGCTGCATTTATTTAATAACATGCATTTAAGTTTTCTTCACACTGTTTTATAGTTTGATAGATCACTTTTTAGCGCTGACTAATACCCCATTGTCCAGATGTAACATAATTTATATATGTTGGTTGTTTCCAAGTTTGGGTAATTATGGATAAAGCTGCTATAAATATCCACATGCATGTATTTGCATGGACATTAATTTTCAATACATTTATGTAGAGTGCTACTGCTGAATCATATGGGAAGACAATAAATTATTATAAATCTACAATAATCAGAACAGCATAGTATTAATAAAGAAACGTTCAGATAGATCAATAGAACAGAACCAAATCACAGAAATAGACCCACATTGATATAGTTAACTGATCTTTGACAAAGGTTCAAAAACAATTCAACGAAATAATAACGCCACTACCATCGGAGTATAATAAATTTCAGTATTCAACTGTATTATTTTAGACTACATAACATAGCATCTAACTTGTTTCTCGACCATTTATTTTTGTATATATTGCATTCTTTGTTTATAAGACTATTTCCTTTTGACATTTTCATCAGAGGAGGGGAAACTGGTAGATGTAGTTATTCAGGGATATAAATGACTATAGATAGGAACTTTTTCACATCTTCTACATTTGAAAGTTTTGGTTAATAATAAAACACCCCAATAGTTGCTGTTGACCAGCAGCTGCATATTGGGGTGTGCATGCATAGATTAGGATTCTAGCTGTAGAACTTCCTTGCTTTGTCACTATGAATAAATTCCGTGAACTTCTCTGGGTCTCTTTGTTCATACCTGTCTGTAAAATAAGAATAACAATATATCTGCCACGTTTCTTTATTTGAGTTCTTTGCATAAAGATACCTATAAAGCATTTTGGTAAAAGCTCAGCACTTAGTAAGGAATCGATAAATGGTAGCTATTATTATCAATGCCTCATTACTTGTACATTCATGTAAGCATAGAGGGACACATTTTAATCATTCAGTACTTGTATAGAAAAAAATATATGTGCAAATTGCTACATACTGAAGAAGACCAATATTGGTGCAACACAAATTTTATACTATAGATTGAAATATGAAAGGTAACACATTTTGGCATAGTGGCCTATGTTACAGTGTTGATAATATTTGAGCCTATTCATTGTTTGAGAGTAAGTCTTTTGAATGTGGTAACGAAATTTTATCTTGCTAGTGAAATCACTTTCAATAGCTTCTCTAAGACTGAGATACAGAGGAAAAACCACCTGGGAAAAAGTACTTTGGAGACTTTAAAAGTCACCAGGAGAAGGCACATTTAAGTGAACAACATATAATGAATGTGGAATGTATATCAAGCGTTTGGGATAACGGGTTTTGAAAGCCAAAGATAAAAGTTGGCTGCTACCATTTGAGATGGGCTCTACAATATTGTATTAATAACTTCTATATACTTACATATGCATGTTTTCAAGAACCTCTCATCAAATGATCAATTTTTGCTTTTTAAATTGTAAATGTCATGTGTTATTGACGGTGAATTACCATTTCTCATGGAATATTTTATCCATGCTTTTTTAAAATTTTCCTAAATTGCTGTACACTTAAGAACATGTACAAAATAGCAACTGCAAAAAGTTCAATGCTTGTGCTTTACCTGTGCAGTTCTACAACAAAGTGTTTCTTACAGATACTGGAATTTTTAAGTCACAGAACTTACCAATTCAATAACTTGCAATTGCTTATCTTTCCTTCCTTCAAGTTTTGATTATTCAAGTTCCAAACATTTAGCTTTGCATTCAGCAAATATTTAATTAATGCCTATTATATACAGACAGTAAGCTCATCGTATAACTCATCTTTTCTATTTTAAATCAAAAACAACCTCTCTCAGCATTGCTACAGTCTTTTGCAACTGAATTATTAACTTGTATTTTGATTTGAATGCTCACCAGCGCAGGATTAATTCCCACATCGAGTCTTTACAGTTTTGTTTCTGTGTCTTTTCATGAAAGCTCATTCTGTGCAAGTTCATCTATCACGTCCTAATCGCACAATACCTCTTCCTTATTTCTTTTTCTTTTAGCACTTCTGCATCATTTCACACTGCTGTACACCTCATACATTTTGAAATGTCCATATCCCTTTTTTGATAAATCTGAGATATTATATTAGAAGTACCTTTTTCATTACCACACGAGATGATTTTCTATAAAAAATATATTTCCCCTGACTTCACTTCTGTATTTCCAGCATTGATGGTTTTGGTACTTTCTGAATGTGAACTTTTATTTGCTTCAGGGTATAACTCTGGCCAGCATCAGACAGATCATTTTCATTTAACATATTCACGTTCTCCCATAACTCTCTTCACTAAATACTTGGTTACACTCATCACTATAATGTTTAATTCCCCAGTCTTACCTTCTCTCCCTAGTAGAGTACTTGATTGCACTGAGATCTCTGGCTGAGCACCTCATTGATATATTCCCTTTGGCATTGTTTTATTTTTCTTATCAAAGAAGTCCTTCTTTCTGGCTTCTCCACTTGCTAATATTTTTACCAATCTTTCACCGATCTTTGCTCAAAATATCTTATTATCATTTTTGTCTCCTCACCACATCGCATCAAACCAGGTACGTTCTGAGTAGTATTCTTTCACAGTGGCTTTTACTTCTGGTTGCACGTTTACTCTTTACCACTCTACTAATTCAAATAATTATACAAAATTACCAGATTATAGCCTTTATATCTTTTCTACTTCTCTTTCTACCTTCCTGATTTTTTGATCATACTCTTCAATCCAAGTACCATTTTGGTCATGTCTTTCCTCAGCTCAAAAATTTTTCACATGGTAATTCCCACTTTCCTACTAGATACAATCTCAGTGTTTAGCTGAGCATTCTAGAAATGGCACAAGAAGACTGTGGCAAATCTGTGGTAACTCTAAGTAAAATCAGTCATATAATACTAAAGCTATATTATCTAATATTGAAGATTATACAAAACTGAACTAAGCACTGAATAATGGAGTGGGTACAATGGGAGGAAAGTCATTACACATAATGCTTCTTATTTAGAAAAACAAATTAAGCAATCATTTTTGTTTAATTTGTAAAACAACCTATAGTACAATTTGAAGGTAATCACCAAAATAATAGAAAGATGGCAGAAATCCCAAAATAAAGGAAGCAAAATAAGAATAAGAATATAAAGATCACTCCAAAAGAAAATGATAAAAGAGAAAAAGGAGAACAAAGAAAAAGCAAGTCAGTAGCAGAAAAGAAAATAATACAAGTATATTCAAATGTTATAAATTATGATGATAAATAAACAAGAAATACAAGTGAACTAAATTCCCCAGTGAAAAGACAAATGCGGTCAGACAGGGTACCCATAAAGAAAAATATAGATATTTTTAAATCTAGCAATATACTGTTTATAACACAGAATGACATACCCGAATACAAAGACTAGGAAGCTTGAGGATACAAAATAAAGATATAATAGGAAAATAAAAAGCCAAAACAAAGCTAAGACGTACATTGCATATTAATATAACAAATAGAAGACTGCATAATAATAAAATAATCATCCAGGTGAATAAAAATATAAATATTGAATGGGTTCAGAAAACAATAACTGAACAATAAAAGTGAAAAATAACTGGGAAGACTACAAAATAAGTGATCCAATCAGTAGGATTAACAGGCAACTTCAATACACATGAAAGATTCCATCAACTTAATTAATCAGCCTGCTATAATAAACATATAAAAACCATGTTCTCAAATATATACACAACATGTTCTTCTTATTCACACATGAAACAGTTACACAAAGTTGCCACGCATTATTTGGTACATTGAAAACAATCTGATGCCATACAAAACAATCAAGTTTGAGAGAAAACACAGAAAGTTTGCAAGAAAACACAACTGGAAGTTTAGAAACACAGTTCTAGATTTGTGGGCTAAAGAAGAATTCATAATACTAATATAATTTTTTTTAGAAATAAACGAGCAAAATACTTGAGATACTACACGGATTTTTAAAAGTTATTATATACCCCGGCACCACCAAAAAAAAAAAAAAGTTATTATATTTACAGTAGAAAATCAATCTAAGTGCACATCAAAATCACTTAGATAAAGAACAACTAAATAAATACTAATAAAGTAGGATACACATTAAAAATAAGAGCAGAAATTAATAGTGAACTTCAAAATTGCCAATATTTAGAGAAACAAAAAGTTTAATGGCTTAAACAGTGCATCAGGAAAAAAATAAGGAAGATTCAAAAATGGAAAGAGACATTCAAACGTCCACATGAGAATTTTAAAAGGTATTATGGAAGCAAGACAATAAATTTGACAGCTAAAATAAATTAAATACATTTCTTCAACACAATATGAAGATAAGAACAACATTTCTTGAAACAGAAATTATTAAAAGGAAAACATTTGTGAAAATTTTTAAATGATTCCGTTTATGGCAAACAGAATTATGCAATGCATTAAAATATAGAATGAATTACAAAATAGCTTATACCAAGTACTTGATGATGATATTTCCTGGTGGTATGTCAAAAAATTCCTTCTAAAATAGAAACAAATCAATGATGTATTACTTCTACTCTGTTAAACAAAAAAAAAAAATTCACTAAGAACTAAGATGAAAACCTACCATTATTTAGCTATAACAGATCATTCACATACAAACTCCCCTCAAAAAAATTTATATGGAAATTAATAACAAATCAGGTCAAGATATCAAAATACGAAAATTATATAACAAAAGTAATTGCATTTCTATGTATTAGAAATAGGCAGAAAACAAAACTTCATAAAATGTTGTCTATAATATTAACAAAAATAGTATAATATAAATAAAAATGAAATCCCTAGAAATAAATCTGACAAAAGTATACGATTTTATGAATAAAATTGTGAAGTATATTGAAAGACATTTAAACCTATGAGGAGAAATACAATGCTAGTGTTCCAGATTTATCTGTACATTTATTGTTTTCCAATTAAAATAGCTGGTTATTTTTAATTGTCATACTTAAAGGGACAAAGAATATCTGAGACATGCTTCAAGAAAACCAATCAACAAAGTAGATGGATCTGTCCTACCAGACAGAAAAAGACCAGTACATGTACAGAAACTTGATGTGAGATGGCCATGTGAACATTTCAAATCAAAACACATCCATATGTAGAAATGACTCTGGGAAACTGCTCTCAATCAGAGATCAGTGTTTTCCGGTACCTTTTTCATTTATGCCGGGGCTAGTGACTAGTTTTCACCAATAGAATATAAGCAGTGGTGACAAGTGGTGACTTGTCAAATAAGGAGTTTGACAAGTTGGCAGGCCTTTTCTACCCAATCTTCCACCATCTGCCAGGTGAATGTAGCAGATTACAATACTCTAGTGATGGTCAGAGGAACCAAAGTCGCTGAAAAGCCAAGTGGAGAAAGCATTGACTCAAACCACCACAGTGTATGTGGGGCTACTTATATATGGGGGGAATATTTGTTAGAGCAGTTGACTTTATTCTAATACATTTCATATAGGGTATGAGTAGCTACTATGATTCAGTAGGGAAATAATAAGCTATACAGTTGAAAATGCCAGGACAACTAACTATTCATATTTCAAAAAATAAATCAAATTTTCTCTCAGTCATTCAAAGAATGAATTCCTAGTGGGTTGTAAATTTTAAAGTGAAAGGACACTGATCTATGGTAGGCAAGAATTCTTTAAAGAAAATTCAAAGTGTTAACCATAAAAAAAACACTAAAAATATAACTGGCTATATTTAAATAAAGATCTTCTAATCATTGATATATACCATTAATAAAATGAAAGGGCAACCTACAACAATAAAGAAGACATGTAGTTAACGTACAAGAGCTAACAAAAATATGATCCAGAATAGGAAGAAAAGGCACTAGCCATCTCTTACAAAATGATGCTCAATATCACTATTAATCAAATAAATCTAACTTAAATGAGACAGTATTTCATTAAGGCTTTAGATGCTAATGATGTTTGGTAAAAGTATAAAAAATAAGCTTTTGTACACTAGTATTTTTAGGTTAATTCATGGGCCAATGTGGAAAAAATATAGCATCACTTTGGATTTGTGTACATTTCTAATGAGCCATTAGTCTCAGCCCTATTCATTGTACCTGAAAAAATCCTTGGTCATGGGCACAGAGACATACACAATAATTTTCATAGAAGTATCATTTGCTAGAGTAAAACCTTAGATCAAGCCACCGCCCCCTCCACAGGAAGAGCATAAGTAAAATGTATCATGTTTATATCATAAGTCACAGGTAGCAGTACAAACAATGGACCCCAAGCTGTACTCACCAGTGTGGTGGCACTTCAGGAAAAAGGCTGAATTGTAAGTGAGCCAGAAAAGGTTGTAAGCACAACCTTTAGAGTTAAAGACAAAATCTAACAATACATTATTTAATAATCCCTATGCATGTAATGAAACATTTTTAAAGGAATAGAATGATAATTACAAACTTACAAAGTTGTGGTTGTAAGAAAATAAAAGAATTAGAATTTTGTAAAAATATATGGGGCCTCGAAAGTTTTGTACTACTCTGTAGCTAGGTAGTGTTAACATTGAGTGTTCATTTTATTTTTCTTTATATCTTATATATGAATATACATTCTATGCTATATGAAATAGTAAATGATAACAATTTAAAGGTGAATTACAAAATATCTTTCAAGTAAGATACTGTTTTACTTTTCAAAACACATATCTCTGTTCCAGAAACATATCTGGGACATATATCTAAAAGTCAATAATGGTTATCCATGGGATACAGGATGGTTTTAATCCAGTACAAATCAAAAGAAATTAAACATAATGAAATTTTCCTTACTAAATAAAAATAGTATCAGATGATGCTTTTCGAATCCTGGCAAGAGATAACAGAAAAAGGTATAACTTGAAAAGAAACGAAAGGAACTGAAGATTTTGGCAAAGAACTCATTTTCTCACAGCAGCCTAACAATAATGTCCCATGTGTGCAGTGCATTCCATAGCACTTAAGAAAAATAAAACTCTTCCTTAAATCGCCCCAGAATAAACTCATTTTGAAGCACACGAAGTTGAAAGTCAGTTTGGCATTACAATTTCAGCAATATTAAATCAAGGCCAAGTTGATTTGGCACCTTTGGAAGAACAGACACTAGGAAAATGTCTCGAAACCACCTTACAATACCTAAACCTAATCCCAGTTTTTGCAGCACTTTAGTACGATGCTCTCTGAGGACCTCTTGCATGAAAACCAGCTTATCAATGTTTAACAGACTTCAGCACAATGTTGAATATAGGATTACAAACAAATAGAATCACATGTGGTAAAATCATTATGTTCCAGACCATTGGCAGCTAATTGAGGAGAGGGGAATGGTAGGAGATAATTTCTATATTTAGAAGAACAAAAGTAAATCTAAAGACACATTAAAAAGCAAAACATACATCCAAGATTTATGTCATATTATTCTTTAACAGCATTTTAGAAAGGGATTCAAGAAAATGGGTCACTGATATAAAGGAAGAGATGATTATTACATAAAGAAAGGGAGCTATATTAGGTACTTCTTTGTGGTTGTTGTTGCGCAGGCTTACATTTGAATTTAAAGAATTTTACCGAAGGCTTTTTTAAACAAAAGACTTCAGATAATACACCTGAAGTGCACAATGTGTAAGGTAAACTCCTAGAGGCTTACAAAGTTTCTTAAAGGAAAACCTTAGACAAACAGAATATTCTTATAATAGTTCCATGAAACTTTAAAAGGATTAAAGGCAAAGATCCTCCAAAAAACCCTTTTATATTTCCTTTCTCTCTAATATATTGGAAATTATTTTTTCTTCTCATCAAAGCGAACTGAACTGCAGTTTTCTCCAAGTCAATGTTTCAAAATATACGTTGCTTTTCTCACTTAAAATGACATCGAAGGAGCCATTTTGACAGTGAGAGCTAAACTAAGAGTATCATTGATTTAAATATTTTTCAAAATTTGTACCCACATCAATCTGAGTACAAACGGGCACTTTGTATTAAAGTAAACATCTACTGCAGCCCTGGCAAAGATAATATGCAAGAGAGCCCCTGTTCTGTCCCCTATATACAACCCAGCTAGGTAAAAAAAATTATAAAGAATCATTTGTGAGTCTTAACACAAGATCATGTGTCCTAAATTAATTCAATATTACTAAAAAGCAAAATACAGTAAACCTGAATATAGCTAACACTGTTTCATATAATCATTTAACTTTATATTAGAGAAATGGAAAAAATGGCATTTGGGTGGCTAGAATCATCTCCTGTGAAGCACTTAGAACTTAATCTTCATGTGTTATAGTTGGGATTTATTTTCCACAAAAGAGAACAGGTACTTCCTGAACTGTGAAGGACTTACATTCTCTGCAATGCACTACTACATTCCTAAAAAGAGTAGACAAAATCAGCTTCATTTCCGAAAAGCCTGGTTTTATCATTTTTGACCTTATAATACATACAAGATACAATCATTTTCTTTTTGAGTATTTTCTTTATGTAAATGACTATGAATATATTCTTTCCACTCAAAGATCTCACATCTTTTGCGTTCAGTTAAATGTAATTCATTGTATACATGCTTAAATTTACATATTGGAGTTTCCCACACTGATTGAAAAATACATTTATAAAATTTATAATATGATCCCCAGAGTGAAGAAAAAAAGATCTTAGTATAGACAACTATCAGTATGTATTGAATCTGAGTTTATGTTTACCAAAGACTTATACTAAGTGCTTACTAGAGTACTATTCATGACAGCCTATTTCCCATTCTCTGCCACACTGTAGTATGAACAAACTGCAGGTACCTAAAACTACATAACGTGACAGGAGTACCTCTCAAAAGAATAACAGTGAACAAAAAAATCCAGACACAAATGAGTATGCATAGTCCCATTTATTAAAAAAAAAAAAAAAAGTTTAAAAAAGAAAACAAACTTAGATTTCCAGAATTCTGAACAGCGATTACATTTGGAAGATGAGGCAAAATGGGAGTTTCTGGGATCCTAGTAACTTTCTGTTTCTTGAGGTATCTGCCAATTCCTCGCCTGTGTTCTACTTGTAAAGAGTCAGGAAGCTGTTTACCTAAGATATGTGTAATTACTAATCATGGAAACATTTACACAGGCTTTGGGCAAGTTAACAGTAGCCATCTTCATGGTTGAAACCTCCAAGTATTGACTGTTATCTGAGGTCAGATGCATCTTAATAGGTAGGTCTCTGTGAGGAATCCAAGTATTTAACCAACGATTAACATTTTAGCATTAAAAGGGATCAGATGAGCTTTGGAGAGAAAGTTTCCTGAAAACTTATATAGTTTCAAATAGAGCAGGATGAACCCTTCTTCTGTAGATTGTTAAAAAAAGGAGAATCTTGCAATGTTTCTTTGTTTTTTTCTTTTTTTTTTAAAGTGGGCAAAGGTTCAAACTCGCTGCTGTTGTTCTTTTTAAAGCACTCACTGCTAAATCCCACTGAAAACTCTTTTGGGTGGAAATGTTTTCTTTCTTTTTCTACTGATAAACTATAAATTGAGTTGAAATGTCCCAATAAGGCAGGAAAAGTCTCTCAAATGCAAAGTGTTTTCAATGCAGATATCACACAGAACATATGCCAAATCAAACAGCATCATAAAAGCCTGAATTCAGTAAGAACATTCAAATTTGAAAATTTTATTTTTAAAAATGTTCTCTAGCCAAATGTAAGTTTGCATACATTAAATGCTTTCAGCAATAAAGTAAAAGGATTTTGAAATTCCAATGAGTGGGCTCTTAGAGCCAACAGAGAACAAATAATTTAACATTCAAACATTTGCAAAGATCCTAACTTCTTGGGAAATATTTCAGATCACTGAACAAGATTACCTTACTATGGAAAGGAAACAAAGTACTTCCTCTTAAATAAAATAAAGAAAAATTAATTCAATGCTTAACTTGAATAAGTATCTATCCTAGGTTGTTGCCAAATGATAGAAAAGGAGGTAACAGTCATGAATGTTTGACCATGAGCTGAGAAACTGAGTTATATATGTTTTACAGGGACTCGTACCCTTCAGTGAGCAAAAAAGTATGTAGGTACAATAGGTGAACAGAAGTGTGTGTTTACAACAAGAGCTTCCCTTAGAAACAAGAGAATAGGGCATATTTGAATTATATACAAATAGAAAATAATTGTTGGTAGATTCTAAAGAACATAGCATTTTGGAAAACAGTTATAAATGATGATTTCTCTCTCTACTTATCCCAAACTTCCACTCTACTCCCAAACAGCATAACAACATCACACTTTGAGAGCTGTGACAAAAATACAGTGAATCTGAATTTTTCAAGATATTTATTACAAAAAGAACATGCTGTCATTATTATCCTCTCAAAATATTCTCCGTTGCTTTGAACATGCTCATCATATCACTCTTGCCACACTTTGAAGCAGTTCTGGAAGTCCTCTTTGGTGAGTTTCTCCGGTGGGTCTGCAGTGACCGTTTCAACGTCCTGAATCTATCCAAAATATTTACCGTTCATGCTCATTTTGACTGGGGAAGAGCTGGAAGTTGCACAGTACCAGATCCAGCAATACTTTGAATGATGACACAAGGTAAAGTTTGTAGGAGCTTGGCTCGCCTTGGATGGTACTAGGCAGCTGCATTCATTGAAAAAGACACTCAAGAAAGAGAACTTTCAAAACTGCTTCAGCAAGGGGCAAGGTTGCCATAATTATGCTCGAAGCGAGGGGGAGTATTCTGAGGGGAGATTAATTGCAACATGCCTTTTACTCTAATAATTTTCTAAAAATTTAAACATTCACTATATATATATCATACTTCATAATATAAAGAGGGAAATATTCTTATGCCTTTTGTTTTTAATTTCTGAAGATTAAAACTATTTTTCATGCTTCTTCATTGAATCAAATTCCATGATGTGTGATTGTATTCTGTTCTCATAAATCAAGAAAGTAGTTTATCCATCCATCTCAAAATTTTCCAGGTATTTTCTTAGAATATTTCAGGAAAACTGATTTCATTGGAATCACAATGGCTCCTGTGCTACAGGATGTAATGCCAAAAGAAAGGGGAAGAATCCATCCCTCTTGTCCTTAAGAGACTTTTGCACCAATGAATATGTGTGTGTTTGAGGACAGAGTGTTCGAACGAGGGGATTGGTCAGCTCCAGCTCAAGAGTCACAAACAGCTGGAGTAACAGAACCGCTCTGCCCCAGTGCAGTGTAACTCCCTTGCAAACACACCTGAAGTTGTATTTATTGCTGTAAACCCTGTGTGTAACAAAAGGCAAGCAACATATTCTACCCCAGAAAACATGTAACAGGCAAAGCGAGTAAAGCAAGAAGTCAATGAAGACACACTGACGAGGAGGAAAGAATGAAAAAAAATTGTAACATGGCATCAGTTTAGTTTGGGTCAAGTTTATGGGGGAACTACACTCTTGCCTTGAAGAGTAATGAAGTTCATTTTAGGTAAAGCATGTAGCAGCATTAGGGATGGATGGACAGTTTTGAGCAGGAATGTAGGGACAAAGTTCAGTTAAGAATTTCCTGAGATCACACATCTACAGTTGACCAGAGATTCTGTGTTGTGACTGAGACCAAGATGGCGGTGACTGAGCTGTCCCAGAAACATTGTCAATTAAAAAGCTGAAAAACGTGCCAACGAGATTATAGAGGCTGAAAAACAAACAAGCTATAACCAAAGCGTCAAGATGGAGAAAGATTTGTATTTAGCCTTCGTACGTGTGAATTTCTGGCAACTTCTATGATTATCTGTAGCAGCAGAAACACCTCTGAGTATTTGCTAAAAGGCAGTTTTTATTCAAGTCTGTTCTAGAGACATTTATTTTTCTGGTCACCATGGTAATGCTGCCCAAATAAATTGTGCAAAGTTTCATTCCTTACTTCAAACACTTTAGTGACAAAATCCTGGAGACAAAGGATTGTCATATTTAAGGACATAGAGACTCTTTTAAAAACTTGATGCCTTTGGTTTGAAGGGTTCCATATTAACTTTTTTTCTTTGATTCATTTACTCACTGATTACTGAGAACTACAGTAGATATGATGGATCAGTTACCCAAAGCCATTCAGGATCTTCTCCACTGTGTCCCTTTATAGAGAGACTAAAAAGTTAAAATATTTACCTTCCTAGACATTCTTGAAGCTAGGAGTAGTTATGTGACCAAGATATTTCTTTTCCCAAGATGATAGAAGCAGAAATCCCTTAATAAGCAGACCAGGTTTTTAGCCCGGATAAACAGCTCGTATTCCTCAGCATCATTTCCACCATTTTCAATTCCCTGGTTTGTCTTTTCCCTCCTATCTACCTGGAATGTGAATGTAATATCTGGATTACTTCAGCCATTACATGAACATGAAGGTGAAACCTACACACTAAAAAACAGTAAAACAGAAAAATAGAAGAAACCTGAATTCATAATTTCATTTCAGTATTCAAATGCCTGTCTGGACTTTTTGTATGAGAAAAATATGTTATTATCTGTTTCAGATATTAATAGGTTTTTGACACACACCACTGAATGAATTTTCAAAACAATGGCTTACAAACTACAATTGACATATATAAGGACACGTATGATAAAATCAATACTCCCCTGGCTTCAAAATCTCTTAATATTAACAGCTAGTGTTTAGGGAGTATTTAATTTTTATGGGGTAAAGTGTTAAGCAGTTTGCATAGATTATCTAAATTTAACTCTATAGTAAAACTATGAGATATCTGATCTATTATACTGCTATTTTATTTTATTTTATTTTATTTTTAATTTTATTTTAAACCAAGAACATGTATTGGTACATTCTACATACAATGGTCACATTCATTACATTAATTCTGTACCTATACATGATGTATCTTGGTTCTCCCCCCTCTCCCCCCCTTATACTGCTATTTTAAAGATAAGGTCTTTGAATTAGAAAAAGCTAATACCCTGCGAGCAAATATGTAGTACCTGGTAGAGCTCAAACTGGAACTCAGAAAACTGGACTCTAAAACTAAGGAATTAACTACTACATACTCTTGGGAGGGAAACACACTAATAGATACCCAAATAATGGCAAAATTATACATAAAATATATTAAATTATAAATAATTTAAAAGTCCTAAAATAAAGTTTATTAATATGATATATGAGTATATTGTTTTGAGGGTCTAACAAATTATTGCGTGAGTGTACCTATCATAAAATGTTAAAATATGGAAAAGTTATTAGTGCGGTGTGATGGCACACACTTGCATCTGCAGTACTTTGAGAGGTTGAGTAGCAAATTTACAATTTGGATCCCAGCCCGGGGAACTTGGCAACTTAGTTACACTCTGTCTCCAAATAAAAAAAAAAACTAAAAAAAGGACTAAGGATGTAGCACAGAGCAAGGACCCTGGGTTCTATCCCCAGCACAGCAAAAAAAAAAAAAAAAAAAAAAAAAAAAAAAAAAAAGAGAGAGAGAGAGAGAGAAACCTTTCATTCTGTAAACTTTACTGATGGCTATAATTTGCTGCTATTATGTTAGACTTTTTTCTATCACTTGTACAACTGATGAACCAAATTGTTCTTATCCACTTAAGGAAGCAGCATAAAATGAGGTTTACCAACGGGGTTCCTATCATGACGGAGATTTGGATTTAAATCCCAGCTCTGTCACTCATCAGTCAATAAAAATAGACTTCAGTTTCCATGCTCAAAAATGAGAATGAGGAGCTGGGGATTTAGCTCAAGTGGTAGAGTGCTTTCCTAGCAAGTGCAAGGCCCTGAGTTCGATCCCCAGCAGCCCCCCCCAAATGAGAATGATAATTTTGCAATATATCCATATTATACGTCTAGAAAAACTACTTTCCATAAAGTATTTTGCAGACTATTTGTCGGATAGTAACTTTCTGCAATCACTACCTATAAAAGCAATTATAAACATTCAAACATTGGTTTCTTCCTCAAATACATTGTAACATGTGGCCTATAGACTTTGGGGGAAATAACTGAAGTTTAGTTTTCACATGTGACAAGTCATAATGTTCACAATGACTACTATTTAAAAATGTTCCCAGAATTACAGATAACACCATATTTTACATTTTAAGAACATTATTATCTCTGAAAGATGCCTCTATCTTTTCATGCTTTTATCGCAAAAAAAAGTGGAGTTAAGAACTTTTAGTATTTTCTCTTTAAATAGCATGTAATTAACAGTATATTATGAAATTTACTTTATGAAAAATGTATTCTAACAGAATATTTCTCAAACTTTCAGGTTTATTCTAATGACCTCAGGATCTTATTGAATTGCAGATTCTGATTCGGGGTCTTGTGTAGGGGCTGAGATTTTGTATTTCTACCCTTCTGTAGGTGATATTAAAGCTGGCGGTCCATGAATGACACTTTGAGCAGCAAAGATTTAATATGAAACTTGAAAATGAAACATTTCAATAATCTATCATAGTAATTTAAAAGTGATGAATTCACATTGAAATTGAAGAAGATAACTACAGAGAATAAGTATTTAAGCTACAATGGCAACAACAAAAAATCCAAGGGATGCAATGAATAAATGGAAGATGCAAATGAGAAGCAAAGGAGAAAAGTACGGCAGAGTACAGGTAGTGATGGGCAATGTGGATGTGAAGAAAGATAGCAAATGGAATAGATCAAAGATTTAGGAGAAAGAGAACAGACACCAGGAAGGAAAAAGAAAGCAGGAAAGAAGAAAGAACTATAGACTTCACCTTCATCCATAACTCGTGAGCTCTTCAGGAACACTAGTTAGACAACCGTGAAATTTCATTGTATTGTTAAGTTTTTCTAACAGCCTATAATTAGCCAGAAATTTGTTCTTTCTACTAAATTGAGTACAGTGGATATAGAAATTTCAACTTCAATTTCACAAAATTTTATAGTTACATCCCATAGCAAGAACATATCAAATCTGTCCTCAATCAACAGAAGGGTTTAGACATCAGCAAGACCATGTAAACCTAGTCCCTTCATTTCCAATAGGTTTCCTGTTCCAGTGACAAGGTTTTAGATGAGTTAAGGACATCAGTAAATCCACCATGTCTGATCAACTCAAAGACAGCTGCCATGTGTATATAATCAGGTTGTATACAGTCAGTAGAGATTCAAAAATTAATAAAAACAGTAAAAAATGCCATTATTACAATATCTGGTCTTTCAGTAAGTATGTTTTTGCTGACATTTTCCTCCAGGCTGTAAGTTCGAGACCTATTCTTTTTGTATAGCATCAGTGCTAGAGGCAAGCTGAAGAGTGTAGATGTGAAGCTGTGTAATAATGGTTGAAACCAGTCTCAGTGTTGTGGGGTAGGATACTTAATTCAAAACAAGCGATTAAATTTTCAATGCAGATGAAAATGTTCTGCAATTAAATACCTAATAAAATACAGATCAACAAGGAATAAATAGGGATAACTGATCTTAGCTATCGGAAGGCCTGACTCATATTTGTATTTGATGGAAATGCCTACGGCGCTGAAAGCTTAAACTCCTTGGATGCTTTGGGCATAAGAACAAATGGTCCTAATGATAGTTTTGTTTGTTCTCTTGTTCCCAAGTGGGGAAGCTTCATTACTTAACTGCACTTTTGGAAAAGTGACCTTATCTTCTGCACGCATTTAAGGCATTCAAATGTGTCTGTAGTTACCAGAAAATACAAATGAGAAGTTTTTGTTTGTTTGTTTGTTTGTTTTTCTTAAAGTTGTCAGAACCAATCTAAAACTGCTATGGCCTTAACATGACCTTAAGAAAGAACTGTTCAAGTGAATGTAACAACAACAAAAGCAAAAATAACAACAAAAATATTTGGCAAAAAACAGTTACCTGTACTTAGTGAAAGTGAAAGACTTGCCCAAGTGTGGGTGTTTGAAATGCTTTCTCAGACTTAGATGGAAGTTATACAGAATGCCACTGACTTTGTTTCCATAAATTCACATTTCAAAATTAGACTTAAAAATGAGCTTATTCAATTGGTAGCTGAAATTAGTTGTTTCAGATTTACGTTCTATTCAATTCTCTGGGCACAGAAATTGTAGAATGAAGGAATGTGCCCCCTCTATGTCCTTTCTTTTTAATTTTTTTTTATTATTGTATTTTTATTTTTGGCAAGACCAGTATTAGTCTAGCTTTGAATCTTTAGTCCCATGATAGACTTTTCTAAATCACCTCTGAATGTTTTCGAATAATTCCAAGAGGACCGAAGTGAAGGCTTTTGAAGTTAAACCCTAATACTGCAGCCTAACAGTCTTGTAAAGGCCACTTTGATATATATATTTCACCATAACACCTGGAAATTTGCTTCATGTGTATATCAAAAGATATATTAAATTTTTACATATCTGACATTTTTTCTCATTGAAATCATTTATTTCATTCAAAGAATCTTTGTTTTAGAGAAGGTATATTTTGAATTGAATACTAGTACCAGAATGCATTGTAAGAAACAAGCTGATTGAATGTCATTGTGTAAGTGCAAGTAATAGCTAGAGTGGGTGAATACTTTGGATTTCTATTCAATAATTTTTATAATTGACAAGTGACTTTATAGATAATTTGCCCTAAATTTGGCCAGTGGTTGAAAAAATATCAGATGAATTAGGTTTTGTATGGGTAGGTATATCTATAATGAAATGCTAATTACATTAAATCTCTGGGCTAATTTATACCTATATTTGTTGCACCAATAATCCTCTTTGGGCAGAAGAATTACGCAAGCATTTGGATTATGAGCACAACCACCGTATCTGAAGGTGTTTCATTAAATTATTATTGTTATTTTGTTAAATTACTCAACAGAGCATAATTAGATAATGCAACTACAGGATAGCTTTTTTCAATACTCTACTGAGAACTGTATCAAGAAGCATTGCATGATATAGGTTCATATAGACTTTACTTTTCATGTGAGTCTTAAAAATGTTCATATTGATTATCAAGAGTAATTAATAATCCAGAGAGTATTGATACCTCTTTAACTATAAGATAGTTATATTTTGTGTATATCAATCGATCTCAATTTGAAGTGGTATGAACAGGGTAGGTGACGCATTTACTTCCCAAATAAACCACAAAACCTTGATAAGGTATGTCAATCAAAGGAAAGGCTCAAAAATACATTATGATGTATCCTCATCCACTTTATTCACCAGATCTGTCATTGTCCGATTTCTAGTTCTTCCTAAAGTCAAAGTGATCATGAAAGGTAAATGTTTCTAGCATCTAAGCAGCCATGACAGCACAACTAAAGACACTCATGAAAGAAGACTTAAAGAACTGCTCCAAAAAGTGGCAAGAATGATGGGATGGGTGTGTTCAAAGCAAAGGAGCATATTTCGAGAAGGATGAATGGTAATTTCTCTTTTACTGCAATTAAATTTTAAAAATTAACCATTCACCACACCTCATATTTATCAACTATATCATACGCTAGGGACTATGATACAATGTAAGTTAGCGGGCTTGTTTTTAAACTGGAGATTCTTTGAAGCCTTGTGAAGATTCTGTAGACTTCTTTAGGTATGGTTTGAACATCAGTAGTCTTTAAAGCGCTAAACATTAATGATTTGGGGTATCCAACCAATTCTGAAAACCACCGAATTACAGCAACGCCAAAATACTAAGATAAGGTCACTGAAGTTGTACAGACTACTATCAAAGAAATAACAGTTTGAGATTAAGCCCCCATTACAATACTCTACCTTTTGACAAGCAGCCTAGTAAGAAAGGGAAAGACAGTACTTCCCTAAAATTTAATGGAAGAAAAACGATAGACAAATCTGTTTTAAAAAGAAAATATATCTGCCCTTAGCATAGCAAATTGCACCATGGTCTTTTGAAATATATGATTTCTGGTTTTGGAAGGAAGAATAGCAAAGTATGGACAAATCCATATGTGTTTTTGGCCTTTTGTCCATACTAAGAATGCGATAATAATAATAATACCCATAAAATAGAACTTTAAGGTACACACATGAAATTCTCAACAAAAGGCAAGGAAGTTGGTTCTTTAAAGCAAAAGCTATAGAAAAGAAATGGAGTTTTCATTTAACAGAAATAAAGAATCAATGTAAATATAGAAATATAGACGCAAAATTCTTAATAGTGGTGAAAAAATTCTAGGTGGTGAGATTGATAGTAATTTTTTTTCAGTTTTTCTTAGGTGTATTTTCTAAAATTACTTAAATAGCCATTTCCATTTGTTAAAACAGGAAAATCTCAAAATGGAAAAGAAAATCAGGAAGCAACAACTAATCTACATCTAAGAAAAGATTGATTAATCACATAATGAAATACTGAATTTAATAGCCCATGTAAATTTCAGAAATGAATTACATATTTCTAACATTTTTACAAAACTTATTTCCATCACATTTTAAAATGGGCATTTATACACAAGAATAAATAAAACAGCTTCAACTATGTGGAAGTCAAATATTTCCAAAAGACTTGTAAACTTGGAACTGAATTTATTGGTTAGTGTCCCCAAAATCAGGGATATGTAATTTTGGTATAGAAAATAATTTTCCAAGGCTATGCAGACTAAACCGTAGGGCAAGACTGGACCAGGTAGGTTAGATAATAAACAGGAAGAAGAGAAATACTTCCATTCCTGGCTCTTCATAATTATTTTTAAAGATCTTTGATCCAACTCTGCCACTGAGTTTCCAAGGAATAGCTGGACAAGAAGAGTTGGTAGAAATTTAGGGGAAGTCTCAGAGTTGACTGCCCTTCATTCTTATTCCTTGAGAGGACTAAATAGTAAATGTAAGAATTTCTTGGGGCTGGGGATTTAGCTCAGTGGTAGAGCACTTGCCTAGGAAGCACAAGGCCGAGTTTGATCCCTGGCACATACACCAAAAAATTTCTTGAACCAATTATTTTCTCTCGGTTTATTTAATCCTAATTGATAGAACCTGGGAAGAGTGTCCCAATTTACTGCATGGCAAGATTTTTATTCTTTATCATTTTGGTCCATATTCTTCAAGGATTGGGACTATTAATTGATTAACCTCTATCTCTATTTTATGTGGACAGTTGGCAAAGTCTTGTTTTTAAGTTATGGTACTTCTGAGCCCTTAGTATTATTTGAAACAAGATGTACACTGTGTATATTTTCAGAAATGCATGCAAATACTAGACATGTATTTATTTTTTAATCTATGCTTGCATTTTTGAATTGGTCACATATTTTTACAACTAGCTTTCACAGAACACATTTTCAAATGGACTAGAAGGAAGAAAAAATTAAAGCAGTCATAGTCAAATGTTTTATTCTTTCCTTGAAGCAGCCAAAAATTCTCTATCACACTGAGTTGTTACATTTAGAAGTAGAATTGATTCAGCTCAACTGAGAGAAGCTGCAGTCCCATTTGCTTTTTCTAAGTCAATGTAGAAGTCAACTATTGGGATCACTGGTGTGGAGGACTGAGATATGAGTAACATTCAGAAAAAAGAGTACTGTCTGTTCTGATTTTTAAAATATGTGTCCTTCTATGTGATACCTACTAGTCCACAGCAAGACAAAACCTCACAGCTGTGACAATAGAAGAAAGCAAGCTGATCTTACTTGAGGGGGAGAAGTGTTAGAGATGTGGGTGAACATACCGATATGCATTACACTTATATGTATGTAGTATATTTGTCAAGTATAGTTTCTTTTTTTTTATTTTTTTATTCAAGAGTGCTGTACATGAGAAATAGAATTTGGTCTTTCAGCGAGTTTATATCACATGTTTCAAACTGCTAACCTCTTTGCTTTCAAATTAGCTGCGGTCAGGGCCATTCCTCAGAAGCCGATAGATGGCATTGTTGTATCAGGCAGCTCTGACTGTCTTCAAAACACAAGATTTTTCTAACATTTTCCAGGTCTTTGTGAGTTTCTCCAACATCTTTATGTAAATCGTTTGAAAATCTGTGTAGAGAAAGTTCTCAGCTTCTATGGTTCTGACTTGCTTCTCCACTAAAAGTGGAGAGGAATTGGGTTAGTTCCTTCCTGAGTTATGTAAAAGCCATAGGACCAAAATTTCAACCTCCAACATATTCTGATTTTTTTTTACTTTACTCTTTTCATTTTATTTAAACCCCAAGCACAATTTTCTCCCAGATGGAGAGGCGAGGTTTCTGACTGAAAGAACAGCAGCCAGCGCTACAATGCTGCAAGTCACTTAAAATGGGTGAAAAACTCATTTCTTTTGAATTAAATATGGTTATCTTTAATAGCAAATATATGGTCAGTGTATCTGGTCTTTTCTACTTTAATGAAACCAAAATGTCTTTTTTTCCTCCCTACAGATGGAAGCGGATTATATAAGTATGTAAATTTCAAAAGTCATCAGACTTTTCAAAAGTTGAATTCTCATTAATTAAATGTAAAAGTATGAACTTCATGAAAAAGCATTTAAGAGACTGTCCTACTTGAAATGATTTCTTCCTTTGAAAATAATTTTTGGGAGGCACTTGTCACTAATCTATGGTAGTCTGGGGCGGGCAAAAAAAATAACAAAGGAAATTTATGGAAAGTTAAAATTATATCTGTTTAACAAATTCTTCTGTGTTTTGGGCTTTTCAGCTTTGAGAATATCATGTTTCAAAATATCTAGTTTACTGACAATTAGGAGGTATTATTGAACAGTAAAAGAGCTGATATGAGGACAATCAAGAAATAGAAATAAGGAGCTTGAGATATGTAACCCCGGATATCACAGAATGTACGAGTATTGCTTTCACCTATAGGCCACTCAACTACCGATATACTTTCACTGTGACTGGCCCTATTGACACCTTGCCTCAACATTTCATCTGTAAAAAGTATTCATATCTCTGAGATGCAATGAATAAAAAAATACTTCGGAAAACAGATTCATGCAATTTGCTTTCAGCATGCTGAAATGAATCAGATTTGTTTCCTCTCATTTTCCAGTATAGAAATTCTCTGTCAACTTTGGGAAAAACAGGAAATGCAGAAAGGTATCTTCCATTATTACATATACATTTTTCTCTACTTTCAAGTAGAAAAATTAATGGTTTTCATAAAAAAACTAGAGATAAGGATTTCAAATTTAAATTTATTATAGACTTTCAACCAATATCTCCCTAGCTTCCCCAGCCAGACCGGGGAAGAGAAGCAAAGAGAAGGTTGGAATTCAATAAACTACATAGTTTAGGATAAAAAACAAAAGGTACAAAAACGTAAAATTATACCGAAAGAATGCGAAAAATCAAAGGGTACAAATTTTCAGTTATAAGCTGAATAAATTCTTGAATAAATTCTTGATTAGCATAGTACAACATGGTGACTGTACTAATAATAATGCCCTATTAAATCTGCTTTGAGAGTAGATCCTAACTGTTCCTCCCAACAAGAAGATAACTGTAAAGTGACCGATATATTAATTCATTTGATTGTGGTAATCACTGCACACTGTGTAACTAAATGTATAATGCTTTGTCAATCGTATCATAATAAAACTGAGCAAAAATATAATTTTGAGTAATCTAAGCCATGACCTCCTGTAGTCTAGCAGTTTTATCTCTTTCTACCACTCCTGTTTTCTGTTCTCTCTCTCTCTCTCTCTCTCTCTCTCTCTCTCTCTCTCTCGTGCAGAATAACCTGAAAAAATGACTACCAAAACAAAATGATCCACATAAGAACATTAATATAATCCAAGTGTATTTCTAGGACAAAAGGTATCAATATCAATTTGCTTACAGGTAAGACTGATCTCATTTTCTGCAGGGAATATTTTCCCCTCAAAACTGGTAAACAATGAAATATGGCATGCTTAAATCTGTTGAGAATAATAATAGCAACTAAAATTTCAGGTCCACAAACTAAGACTACAATGCAGCCTATGTTTTCTTTATCAGGATATTTTATCATCCTTTGTTGCACTAAATGTAATTATTTGGGAATTGATTTCCATGTCACTTGCAAAGCACTGTGAGGTAGTCAGTAGCTATTTAAAATCTACTACTTTTGAAGACAATTATTAGGATATTCTGCAATAGCTCAATATTTTCTTAATCTAAATATACAAGAATCACTTAACTGTCAAATTTTCCTCTTAGTCACTTTGTAATAAACCCCTCGCCAGACCTGTACAGTGAAAGCAAAGATTGAACATTAGTCACGTGATTCAGAATTAAAAACATGTTTTCTTAAGCAATCTTAATTGGTTGAGTTTTCATATGATTGCTGAAACTTCCTGATGATGTAGGTTAAGGTAGTAAACCCAGGATGTATTCGAAAAACCATTACCAGATACAGAAAGCTGAAGAGCAGATACAATGTGCACACGTTTCAACAGCTTTGTGGAAGACTCGAGCAAGGTGAAGACTCAAGCAAGGTCTTGAATTTAAAAATAAGACATCAGATGCATCTGATTATTTATAGTGGGTGAAGTAAATACTAGAGATAGTTATGGAGTCATTATGCTGCTCTCTTCAATTTTTTGTCTACATGAATTGGTTTTATTATTCAGTACCTTATTGAGAACACAAGTTCAAAACCACAAGAGAATGTAACATCTATTCATATCCTTATATAGTAACAAATATTGTGTCTCTATTAATGTCAAATTATTACATAATCTGCTTTTATGTTTGTAGTTATGGTACATAAAATGGTGTCCTATTTATGATCTTAAAAATCATCTGAAATGATGACATTACTTTGTATTAAAAGTTTAGCTTTAGAATTCTTAAAACAGAGCACATATTCAGAGGTCAAATATTTCTTCCTGGCAATCTCGGAATATTATCCCACATTTTTAACTATTTTTGAGGTATACACTACATGTTTTAGACAGATTTCTTTATAGAGAGATATTTTGTCTTAATAAAATAAACTGTAACGCTAACAACTTCCACAATTTTTAGTCCAAAATAAGTGTTAAATCTAACTAAAAACTAAAGATTATTCATTGCTAATCTTTGAAATATTTCATAATAGCTATAATATTTTCCATATTTTATCTTTTTTCCTCCCTGCTTCCCTCCTTCCCTTCCTTCTCCCTCTCCTCTTCTTCTCTCTTTCTCTCTCTCCCCTTTCTTTCCCTATTTTGTTTTATTCCTCACGCTATAGTGGCAACATCTTTCACCATTTACATCACTCTTCTTCAGTATATTTTCTAACTTGTCAGTATGTCTTTGACATTTGCAAAATAACATCTGGTGACAAAACAATAAGTCATTACTGGATTAAGGATCAATGATGATAATATTAAGAACCCATAAAATGCAGACTATAAATAATTTGCCTGGCATAGAAGTAAAAAAGAAGGAAAAAATGAAGAAGCAGGAGAATAAGCAAGGAAACACCTGTTATAAGCGCCTTTATTGAGGCATTTCACAGCAGTTGGCATTATCAGAAATATGAGATTGCTAGATAAAAGGATTTTATATTGTCATGTGGGTTTATAACATGGCTTTATATCATATTCTTTGGAAATAACTTTTTTTCTTTTTTCTGTGATCTTTACAATCTGGTATAAGAGACAGAGAATCAGACAATCATAGCCCATGAGAAGCTACTCAGAGGAAACTTATGAATGCTCACAACGTCAGAGCATAAAAGCTAAGGTAACAAACTGAAAATATGTTGCCGAATTTTGATTTTTACACGCACCTGTGTTTATTCCTAAAACAAATATTTTATCACAGAAGTCAATCCTCTAAACTATGAGAAATATCAATATCGAGCAAAAGGGACTTTTAATTACTATATATTTCATTCTGAGCTCAGATTACTAGAAGCCTGGAAAAGTCAGTACATAAATACTTCTGTATAATGACGGTATGCTGCACAGGGGCTCCTGGGGTTGCATCAAGCTCAGTAATTCATGTGTTCTCTGGACTCCATCTACATTTTATCTCTAAAAATTCAAGTGCCAAATATTTTATAATATAGAATCTTATGAATACATATTTCAGATTCTGGCAAAATTTGGATGCTCTGATAACACTAGCATGGTATTTCCAGAGGGCCACCATCAGCCAGGGGTCACTTGTCAAGTTTAGATGGGCTGTAAGCGCTCCCCTTTTTCATTCGTGTCCTTCATTTTGCTATTGTGCCTACCCCTCTTTGTTATGCACCATTCTACACACATTTTTTGGCACTGTAGATACTTGAGTGACATAAAACAAGACACTTTCTTGTCTTTCTCTAGAATGCATATTTGTATTCCATGAGCATACTCTGATCTTACCAGCAACCACATATTTACTGATTGTGTGACCTTGGGTAGGCTAAATATTCTGTCCTCAAATTGCTTCAACTATAAAATCAGACTAAGTATATACTTACAAAAGTTATCGTGTGGGTTAACTCAGTTCCTATATACAAAATACTTAGAAAAGTGTCTAGCACACAGTAAAGATCTGTAGAGTTAGGTAATACTCTCATTTTCCTCTTCCAATCCCTGTTTTTGTTCTTACTATCTCTATCATCATAATCATTACTACTACTACTACTGCCACAAATCTTTAATATGTACAGCTCAAAGTTGCATATTTCAATTCCACCTCTTCTCACAAAAGGTCCAAAACACATATGGCTTACCTAGACCAACTCTGGAATTACTCTGTGTTCTATAGAATATTACACATTAATACATTAAATATGTGTTGGTGTTATTTGTATATATACATATATATCATCATTATAAAATTATATTATAGTTCTAATACTGTATTCTAATCAAATTCTATTATTTTATTCCTAAAGATATGCTTCCCAGTTCAGGGTTCTTATGTACCCACATATCCCTTTAATTTGAATGTAATTGCAATATAAGCTTAGTGCAAGAAAAAAATGATCACTGACTCTCAGAACAGCAAATAATGTTGCACAATATGGAAATGAGCTCACATTATCTGTACTTCTTTTAATTGTGTAAATGTAACTGTTAGGAGTCTCCCCATATTTGTTAAGCTAAGACAAATAGCCTTCATGTATGACTATCCCAAAATAATATTGATTTTAAATATTCTCATGAAAAGGATAGACACTTTCTGGTTATCTTTTTTTTTTTTTTCACTTTTTGGTTATCTTTAATTACATTTTTTCCAAAGCAGAATCTTTCTTTGTGTGTGTGTGAACTAAAATCCAGTCATGTCTATAAAATGTAATTGGTCGCATTCTAAAATAAGCTAACAAGCATTTTTACCAGATGCTTAAATATTTTAACATTTGGGGTATGTTTCTTTCACTGATAAAAATCATAGTTCTGTTCTTCCGAGGGAAATTTCACCGCAGATTTTGTTTTATAAGTGAATGATCTAATAAGACAACTTGATTATCTGTTGTACACACCCCTTGTTATTACATGGCAAGTATAGATTTTTTAAAGTGTTGTTTTCCCAGGGCTTAGGAGGACAGAGTCGGTAATGAAATGTGTAGTCATGCCCCAATTCCAGTCCTCATGCTGAAGTCAGCACGTAATATCTCAAACAGAAGCAATTGCTGAGATGCAAGCCTGTCAAAGGCTAACCCAGGGATTATCTCAGTGCTACATCCATCCCTTTGAAAAAGGCTCCCTTTGGTGGCTTTTCAAGCAGTTGCTTCACTACCTATTTTCTAGCAATATCCCAATCAGATCTCCCTGGTCTCTGTCTTTCTCTCTGAAGACAGAAGCACAACTTTGAAAGATTTCTATCCTGGTGGTTCTCTTTGCTTTCAAATAATTTTTATTAATTATTTCTTGAAAAAAAATATTAGTTTATTTTCAATACATAAATGTGAATTCAGTCTCTAACTATACATAACTAACGCAGGATTATTTATTTTAGTATTACCCTAGTATACTCCTCACACACTTGTTTTCCATGCACTTCTCTTCTTATAAATTACTAAAGTAACAGGAGAGCTGAAGGCAAGTCCTCCAAAATTTTTAGCACCTCACACAGACCACAAATGCATAAATATGGAGTACTGAATAAAAGCATGCTCAACAGCAAAATTCTGACCAGCTAAAGTACATGCTTCTGCCTTTAACTTGGACAGCCCCTCACCTTGGTGCTAGGTATGAAAGAAATATGTTTCAGGGTTTATTAGATCAACATGATCTCTTATGCATTCTAAAAGTTTCTGATATGGTCAACCCAGTTTAGATGGGCTGCCCTTTATATCATCAGGGCTTGCACATTATCAGGGACTGCGGATCTTCTGGTGTTCAGAATTTTTGCTTCTGGGTTTTTCATGAGGTTGAATTTGGATACACACATCACTAGTATATACTGAATTAAATACAAATGTTTCCAAATATGTCATTCCCAATGTTTCCACCCCTAAACACTTTCCAGTTTCTTTTCATTGTTTCACATGGAAATAAACATAAACCAGAAACATTTGTGAAGAAAATGATACACCAGCCTTCACGAATACATGAGTAGTGATTATATGACATTCATTATTTCCTGTATCTTTCAAAGATTTGAACTATGTTAGACACATGGCAATGATTTAATTTGTAACTGTTGTAGTCAACAATGTAAAGAAAAATAAGATGGTACATTCTGCTTGGATTTATCTTAATCTCAGACCAATTGTACCAGAACTCAAAGAATTCAGACAGACATGTATTTCTATAACTACATAGAAGCATCATGAGATCATTAGGTAGAAAATCATTCAGCTTTGTTTATGGCAATGAGCTGACTCATGACACTTAACACAATTTTTGTACTTGACAGAACAGAATTCCAAGGTATGTGCTAAAGAAAACTGACTTCATTTCATGTTCTTTGGCTATCTGATTTGATCTTATTGGATTCTAGAGCATATTAGCCATTTGCCAATGTAACGGATTGTGGAATACTAATTTAGTGTGCGTGGTTGCCTAGACTTATACAATTATTGTTTCAGTTGAGGGACAGCTAATTGTCATATGGGCAATTTGCAATAAAGTGGTTTTTATCAGAATATACTCTATCCCTACATGGTACATATTTGTTGGTTGTATATTTTCCTAGTTTAAACTCAATAAAACAACCACAGCTTCATTGTATATGTTCTCATATATTTAAAAGGAAGTCAAAATAACATTTTGAATTTTCTGCACAGTGTCTGAACTATGACAGTAATTACAGTTATCTTTTACTCCTGGGAGTCCTGTGACTAGCCAGCAGTATTATAATGAAAGGCCAAAACTGATGATTACACTATAGAGTTTTTTTGGGTTAAAAACTATTAATAATGGGTTCATAAGAGGACTGAGTTTCAAAACTGGGTATGTGACCGTGACATTGCAATATGAAATCTTTTTCATGAATTACATTGGTGGTTATTTAGTAATATCTTATTTTGAGCACACTGATAATAGCATGGTGATGAAGGATTTAAAGTGTACCAAAGTTTGTTGCAGAAATTCCATTTTGGAGCTTCCTCTATAAACTACCTCTCATGGGAGATCTTGAGGAGATAAAAATACAAAAATAGAGATTATTATGAGCGGTACTTGGATGCCTGCACTTTGGATACACACATCAAATCCCCTACCTCCTTGTTGGGACTTCTCAACCGCAATTGTGCCGTATTACTATTGGGAGAAAAAGGCAATGTCATACTTAATCAATTACTTACATGGTAGCAATACAGGTGGAGATTTGAAAGCTTTTATACATGAGACTTTTAAAACCTGGGCAAAGTAATTGAAAGCCAGAACAATGATATCTTCAATATGTGTGTGTCAGTTCTTATTACAGCACTACTTGATATTCTCTGGAACAGCACAAACGCAATCAACAGCTCAAAGAAATTAACAACTTCCTCTTAAATTATGAGCCATATCGATTAGAAAAAGCTAATGGGTTTCTAATGTCCTCTCCTAAGGAGCAAAACCCTGCTGGTCCCTTGGACAATATGGATTAACTCGAATTAGGTAGGATATTGAGATCAGAAAGTATTTACTCTAAAGAATAATAATTGCAAGAAAAAATAGTAGCATTTGAGTGTAATATAAGTACCTTATCACATTCTTTATTGACTTATTTTTCAGTGTCTTTTTGTGTTTTGTGATTTTAAGTGAAAAATATGGTCAAGAACATTCTGAATGTACTTCTGTAAGAATCCATCTTCTCTATATCCATTCCTCCTTCCTGATTTAGACATGAATGACCCCTTTATCTCATTCATAAATCAAAGCTACGTAGTCTTTCTTTGCTCTTAATCTGATTCCTTTTTGTTGGGGGGGCGGTTTCTGGCTCTACTCTATATGAACATCTTTCCCTGTATTGTATACATACTTAAACACTTAAAATAGGAAATAAGAGATAAGTCAGAAAAAATGCATAAAATAAAAATGTTCCCTGTGCTCATAACACCACTCCTTTTCCCCTTCACTATGAGGGTTCTTAGAGAAACTGAAATTACTCATGCTTGTTTTATTGGCCCTGTCACCTTTTCTTATGGTGACTTCCATTTATTTGCATATCTTTATTGAACATGCTCTCACAAATCCTACTCAAGACCTTGTATCCAAATCCAGGGGACTCTTTCATTTTCACCTTACTTGACTTTTATGGAGAACTTGGCCCTTTCAATAGCTGTGTTCTTGAATCTTGCTTTTTCTTTACATTTGAAAACGATGCTTTTCTTTTTTCCTTTTCTGCCTTACCTATTCCTTCTCATGGTCCTCCTACAGCGCCTCCTCTTCGGCTTGCCCCTTATATATTGATATGAGTGCCAATGGATGCTTTGACTTAGTCTCCTTCTTATCAGATCATATCTTCCTCAAACCACCATTATTTTCATGACTGCTGATGCGCTGAAAATGCCAAACTCTACATGTCCCATTAAAGTCTTTCCTCCATGCATAATAGCCAAATAGGCATCAGTAGAATGTGAGGCACACAAGAGATGCCCAATATAGGCTATTTATTATTAATTAACTGTTATAAATGTTGTTGCTGCCTTCAAGTTATTGCTAATTTTTCCAAAACAGAAAAAAAATTAAGCAACCTTCTTATATCACACCCTATCATGCTGGTTGCCTAGTGAACACATTAAAATTTGGTTTAACCCAAGTGACGTGACACTTGATACACCATATCATATAAAACTATACTTCTCTGTATCTTAATTTTATTTCTATTTATAACACCTCTAACACTCAGGGCCTCCACTTTCACAACAGAGTGAAATGTACTCCTTGGAATACAGTAATATAGTGACCTCTGGGACATTATTTCACAGACTTATTTGTTTGTCTCTGCCTGCTAGTAGGACATGCGCTTCATTTATTTTTGTATTACCCAAATTTACTCACACAATGAGCACATTTTTGGACAGAATAAATATTCCTTTATTGAATGGATAGACAGTTAATTTACTTCCTTTCTGAAAACTTAGACTTCTGGCTATGGTAGTCATATATTAAGTATGTCCTCCCACGAGAGGCCCTTGCTCCCCTGGAAAAATCAACAGTGTCCAGAAAAATCTATGAAAATATTGCCAATTCACTGTGACCATTCATTAGCAGCAACCTTCATGTAGATCATATTTGAACTTGAATAATATTAATCTGTAGTACAGCCGAACTTTTTGTGTCAGAGTAATAGTAGGGTAAATATATCCTTAAATTCTTTCTTTCTTATAAAAATACATTTAAAATGTTAAATTCACCATAATTTTTATGCAATGTACTGCTATACTCCCCCTGAGTTCTTAAAGTGACTGTTTTTGTGAAGTAGCTGTTAAACTACTGAGTAAATAACATGGTTTTTGAAATTATCATAATTACGTATATTTACATAACAGACTACAATATCGCTGAGGAATTGTTACCATAATTACATAAAACCCCACATATAAAATTTCTCTTTCTTGTATTCATGAGGTATTTTTAATCTTTGTAGACTATACTCAGTATAGAATAAATAATTATCTATTATTTCTCCATGGAATTTTGATAGAAAGTAGATTGTTATCATGAGTAAAATAATTTAACACTTAAAACTTCATGGAACGAAAATTACGCAATAGTATGTAATACTCATTTATGGAGCATTGATTCTGTAACTTTTGTTAGCCTTCAAATCTATGTCGATGAACTCATTTCATTCTGGGTAACCAAACTTATCTGGTTGAACCCTCATGTGAATAGGATTTTATTTGCAAGTGTACAAAGTCACTCTGAAATGGGTGATTGCTGTTCTTATGTTGATATTTTCAGGTGCTACTGTGTGACGGCTTTCTTTATTCAACATGCTCACTCTCCTCCTACTCCTAGGTTAGACACTTGGATGGATTGTTCTACATCTCTGTGACTCTCAGATTTATGAACTTCTTCTTCACTTCCTAAATGTCCCATGCCCTTCACCTCAGGCACTTCATATGTAATATGGCTCAGACTAAATGGAATTACTCTTGCTAATCTTACATTGTCTATTGTCTTTCTTAGTAATCAAAGCGAATATTGCATCCTCTCGATGTATCCTGAGAAGTTCCTTATGCTTTATTCCACCCACTCACTTTGTAGGTTTCTCACTAGGCTACTTACACGGCATTCACACTGACCTTTCCTCATTAGTCTTTTTTATCCAGCAACTCTGTACACTCCTAGTAGAAAAATCTTTCTAAGCAGCTACTCAAAACCCTGCAATAGCTCTCCAGAATGTGTCAGAATATAGTCCAATTCCTGAACGTGGCCTTCAAGGTCATTATCATCTCCACAACTAATATTTTATCCTCATATAGCAATACTTTCCTTTTCTGGAATCAAAATTCCCAATGAGTATTTTTCTTAATACCAAAAACATATAAATTAATTTTTTTTAACATTCTCTGAGTCATTCCTGACCATTCATGCTCCTCCATCTTTTGCTGAATGGATTACTCATATTAATACTTCAGGATCACCTCATCCACAGAGTCTTTCTCAATCAATACTTCAAGTATAAGTGGTCTTCTTCTTTACTTTTCATGTCCCTTTCCCAAACTCAGACAATCTAATTTATGTTGTAGGTTAGAAATTTATAGACATGTCTGTCCTCCAATAATAACATGCTTCAAAGGAGAAAGAATATGTATTTTTGTATTTCCTTGACAAATGAAGTTTATAACCTGTGGCATATGAAAAGTGATATTTGTTTATGAATGAATGAAGTGAAAATGCATCAGAAAAATTACCTACTTAGAGCTAGATCTGCAACTCTAACAATGAAATATTGGAAGGAATGGGAGAGAGAAACTTCACTTTCTCCATTGAAAATTATTCTCAATGATCTGGAATAAATGGTATTTTCCTGGCATATGTTATGAAAATACATTGCAATGTACCCCAGGATAAATCCTGAATTCATCATATGCATCACGTGGTTTTAAGTCTTCACAGAAGTAATAATTATTTGGAGCTAGGTATACATTGAAGTTCTCTTTTATATTTCCGACATTTTTCCTGTAGACTCTTATAAACATTAGTTTAAATAAAGAACAGTTGGATATAAGGGTATAAGAAAATACACTGATAAAAGATTATTGGCAATATGCAGTATAAATTTAAATATTTATATAGAAAGCTTAGTAGTGTGTATGAAAGAAGATAAAATCTATTCATTTGAAAATTAGAAAGACTAACCCTTTTAAGGATTTTAACAAATCATTCTACTCATTCAGCCTCTTTAATCATACTAGGCACTCGTGTGAAAGAATGCTTTTTTAAATAAAAGCAATAACTACATTTTTAGTGGATGAAATCATTTACTCATTTTAATATTATGGTATTTTTGTTAAAATGTTTGAGGGGATCAGTTTAAAGAATAATCAGCAAAAAAAACTAATAAATAAACAAGATAATAAGAACTGTGACCTTCTTAAAATTACACATTAACAAATTACAACTGCACATATTTATGGAGTATAAAGCGCAGTTATGATTTTAGAATACAATGTGAAATGACCAAAATCAGGCCAATTGAATTATCCATCGCCTCAAGCATTTGACACCTTCTTCAATGAGAACATTTTATAATTATCCTCCCAGTACTAATCAGACATATAGTACTCAACTTTTAGCTATATTCACCGCATTGTACAATATATCTAAAAAAATCAGACTTTATTTCTCCTAACTGAGGCTGTATACTCTTTGATTATCATCTTCCCATTTCTCCACTCTGGAGCCTCTGATAACCGCCATTCTACTCTCTGCTTTTAGGAGGGTGATTGCTTTATATTGTGGGTGGGAGCATGTGGTATTTGATTTCCTGTGTTTGGTTTGACTTTTTTAATGGTAGGTATACCCAGAGAGAAAGAAGCCTCAAACTTTATTAATATATATATATATATCAGATGTATTTTGTTTCTGTCACTAAAATCCGGGTATAGCCCAAGGATAAGTACATTTTTTTTCTTTTTAACACATTTCAAGATGACTGGTATATCCACAGATTGAGACAACAAGATCATTTATGCCCCTTTTATATATAGAAATTGAACAAGAACATTTAATCCTCTTACAATATTGTCAAGGTTGGTCTAAGGTGTGATGTGAAAATGGAAAGCCTATATCATGAATGCAACATTTCACTGCACTATTTTCTGGCAGCTTGTTCAATAGTTTAGTTTAGAGCTGAAGACCGCCCTATTCCAAGAGCAAGGAACTATGTATCTTTCTCAAGGAATGCACTACTGGTCTTCAGCCAAAATTATTTTTGGTATGGTAATTACTCCCTTCCAATGAATAGGTACGTTTTTCTTGCTGTCTTCATCCTAGGTGTAACTGTTTCCATTGATAGTCCACAGAACATTCTGGCATGCAAACAAAAATGCAGTCCTTATACTTGTATTGTCAAAGAGGAAAAACATTTTCCACGTCTAGATATGTCTTAAGGTTACAGAGACATCCAATATTTGTGACTATCCTCTGCTTCTAGTACATACATTTCCCTGAATGCATGCCAGGTAGCTGATAAAACCATAGGATATAACAAACAGAAAAAAGCAAGGACGTCATCTAAACCTTCATTCTAAATCTATAAAATCTAAGGAGCATTATATATAAATCTTTAAATTTTTGAACCAGAGCTCTAACATGTTCATTGACTGAAGCAAAAATCATTGAGTGTTTCCAGACTCTACTCAATCTTGTTATTCTGAATCTGATAAACCAACTATTCTAAACAACTGTAAATTTATTAGATTCTTGTCAGGTTGATTCAGTTTAAAATAATGAGTAATTGAGGGCCTCTCTTCAATGATGAAATACAAATACAAGAGAATAGTCATGGTCACAGTTGAGAAGCAGCATGTTACAAATATTCTAAATTAATAATGTAGATAAACTATTTGGAAATGAACAGCAGAAATAATGTTTTATGACTAAATGCAGATTTACTTTGAACAGTCTAATTGTTTGGATTACCATGTAATTAAGTCGTGGTAATGTTGAACTAATATAGTTTCAAATTATAAGAAATAGTGCATGCTTACTAATGAAAATGTAGAAAGTAAATATAAAGAATAATGACAAGAAGCAAACGTTTCATTGCCCAAACTCATGTTTTTCTGTATGTGCTTTTATTTTAGAAGTCCTATTAGAGTTTATTTAATAACATACTTAAATGCTCAAAACTTCCCAGTAGTCATTATGAAAACTGTGGAAAAATAGTACGTGGTTTGTTTTTTGAGATATCTAAGACTGAGTTCAAAGGAAAAGATGGATAAAAATAAAAGAGGGAATAGTCGTTTCGAAATGTCATGTCAATTTACATTCAACAGATGGAACAGGCTAGTGAAGGGATAGAAGGAAGACCAGTTAGGAAATGAGTCAGTTTCATTCAAGAGTGTGTAATTTGGGCTCTAAAGAATTAGTGTATGGGTGTCTTATCACTAAGGGATAATGTGATAAACAAAGCAGGAGGAGGAAATCAATTTAGGAGTAGTGTAGAAAGGAAATTATAACAAAAATAAAAAGCTTTTATACTCAGTGGGTGTGGGATTGAAAGAGAATAAAAGATAAGTGATGAGACATAATTCTGGAATATCATAATGAAAAACAAATGGTGTAATCAAAGCAGAGAGATCCAAATAGTCTAACGACAGGATGCAAAATAGCCCAGAGTGGGAAGAGAAAAAAGAGGCAAGAGACGAGTTAAAAATCATTTCAATAAATGTAATATAAATGATTGAAATCTTACAGTAGAGATAAAGGTGATATAAATGATGAGCAAAAAATTAATAACATTTATTTTTTCTCTATCAACTACTGTTAGTATAATATGATTAATATTTCAGACACTAAGAATATGATTTTTTTTTCCTTAGTTTTGAAGGCTCATAAGAAAAAGAAAAGAGACAGATGTAGGTGAGGGAGAATATATCTCAATTTCACCTTCCTCTTGCTTCAGTCAAGAGGAAGAAATATGTTCCATAAATGGGAAGGAATGGTGAGAGCACTTCTGTCTCTATTTTGAGCACTAGGAGGAGGCTGTTTTCTGGGCAGCTGTGAAAACACAAGAGCTTTACCTCAGGTCACGAAGTAACTTATGTGATTAGGCAGAGAAATAGCCTGGCATACCCTCTCACACCTGACTCAGCTTTTGTAGGCCTGACCTTGGGCCAGCCACTGTAAAGAGGGTCTGAAAACCTTCCACTGGAGGTCTGGGCTGAACCAGGGGACAAAGGGCAACAAGGCAGACACTTTATGGATGTGTTCCTAGTGGCTGGATAAACCAGGGGTCCTTCCAAGGCCTTAACCACACTGAAAGAATTTGGAGAATCAATTTTGCCAAGTGTCAATTTCAATTGGCAGATGCCAGCAAATCACCTAATGGCTAGATACTGTCAGAAATCCCCAAAGAACTAGCATGTGGTGAGGGGATCCATTTCCTGTCATTTATACACTCTCAGGAGAGCCACTTCTTCATACTCCACACACTATTTTAGAGAGAAGCAGAATTTCAGAGAGAAAGAAATCTTCAAATGAGATTGAGTTAAAACTGAAGGAAATGGTTAAATGACAGGACTGGGGTTAGTTTAGACAGAGGAACCCACAATTAGTTTACCTTGTGACACGCCAGGAAGGGACATGAGAACAGTTTCTGAGAAAAAAAGAATGTTACTCTACTTTCCTCATTTGTGAGTGACTTACCAGTCGTTTAAGACTCTGCTACTACTAAAACAATAACTGCCATCTTCCTTTTATGGTTAAAATACACTGAAATAAATGAATAATTATAAGAGTACATAGAACATGTTCCTTTTAGTAATAAGTCTGAGATCTCATGTAGATGGAGAAAGATGGTCCCCGAGCCAAGTAAATTTCTACCATTTTTGTCCAAAATAAACGTTTTAATTAATGGCCCTGTAGGGAGTCACTGGATGAAAGCCATATATTTATATGGAAGTTGTCTGGCAGATGAGAAAACACTCTCAGTGAATAAACTCTCAAATTGTTGAGACACAGGCTTAGCGTCTCGTAACACTACAGTAAATACAATGGAAAGAAAGGGAAGCATTACGTAGGGGTAGAAATAGAAGACTGGTAGAAATATTTCAGGTAAGCAAAACAAATTGGCTTCTCTTTCTCAGTGTTCTAAGGACCAATGAATGTGGCGAAAGTGGTAGGGTGTCTGCAACAATATTCCAACTAATATACGCACAGATTTATGTCATTGTTTCCGTATCTAATATCGCTGGTATAGCGAAGATTTTCACCTCCCCTCTCCTGGAATATGGTGGGAACTTCCTTACTGGGATTCCAACTTTTTAGTCTTTCCAGTTGGACTGAAATGATCGCCACAAAGGCCATACCATGTTGGGCTTATTTTCTTATCCCCTGTAATGTCTAGCAAGAAAGGAAAGTGCATGCGAGGTTTAACCATCCCTCCTTCTTTCCTTCATAGCAAATGGTTTTAATTTATGCCTGCATTCTTTTCTTCCTGAGAGTCAGCACACTATTTTATTAACCATCTACCGAATTATCAGATTTGGCACTTAATAGAATCAATGTCTGGTTTCTAGACCAACACATAGTAGGCCTAAATAAATGATTACCGAAGCACTGCACACAACCACGTATGCACTTTGGGGTGGGGGAGAAAATGAAAAGTTTTTTAAAAAATAAGAATCAGATTCGGAAGCATCCAATCATTCCCAACCTTAATACCAACCCAAATATAATTAACGAAATAATTTAGATTTCTTATCCAAATGCGAGTATATTACTAAAACAAAGGCTTACAATTCCAGTGGGAATAATAAGGAAAGCAGAGGAACTGAGATGACAGAGCATAAGAGAATTATTTTCTGCCAGATGTGGTGGGCACACACCTGTAGTCCCAGTTCTCCAGAGGCTGAGGCAGGATGCTTGCAAGTTTGAGGCCAGGATAGGCTGCATAGAAAGTTCAAGGCCAGCCTGGAGTATGTAGTGAATCCCTGTCTCAAAAACACAAAAAAGAATAGCATCTGTCTGTCCTTTTTATGATTATTTGCTCCAGTTTATAAATGCATAAAAATATAAACAGACATAATAGTCCTTTTAGCAGGGAAGGACTTCTGTATGTTTAGTATTTGAAAACATAGGGGAAAAATTCAGTCAGGATTGTTCAGCAGTTGGAAAATAAAGACAAGCAATACTATTTCCCAATTAACAGGTCCAGGTAGTGTCAACCACATTGCATCCTTCCCGTCAGTCCAAGGTGTGTGTCAGCCCACATCAGTCAGATACTCCCTTGGGAATTTGGAGGGAAAAATGCATAAACCAAGGTTACCTGATTAGAATGTTCTAGAAAGACTGTTCATAATGCCCTACTATTCATGGAAATACCCACTTCTTGCCAGCCATGAGACAGGTGATGAGCAACAAATAACTCAGTGTCTGACCCAATGTACAACAAACATAGTCTCTCCTACTTGTTGAGTCAGGTGCTCTTCCTTATCACCAAAATATATACAGTAATAATACAAATGAAGAACTTCCTTATGGTGGGGGTTTAAACAAATATTACTTGTAGAATTTCTTAAAACCTGAAAAGAACTGGTGCTTCTTTTCCAATATTCATGCCCCTTTAATCTACTAAATTACACAGTCATATTATTTTTACTTTTTCTTAAGTTTTACAAAATGTATTTTATGTACTGATACTGACTTGTGATGATATCCGACATAGATAAGTACTACCTTCTCTAGAATACTAAGACCCTAGATTTTTGTGTAATGTGGTTCGATATGTAAAGAAAGATATAATTCAATGTTTCGAGTAATATTAAACTGTTATTAGCATCACGAGTTAATATTATAATACTTCATTTTTCTACATTTCAGTCATTTGTAGACCATTTTCTATTATCTTCAGAAACTATCAGTCATGTTTTTGACAGAACATAGTATAAAATATACAGGAAAATATTAATAACATGGATGGCATCACATAACTTTTTCCTTTTTCCATCCACCACTCACATCTACATTGTGCATTAAATGTTCCTAGAGGGCTGGATTTATATGTCTACTTATGCTAATCTTTGCACATTATGTATCAGATTTGGACAGCATACAATGTAGGAAAACAGCAGTAGGAGATTGGGAATCAAGATCCAGAGGAATTGTTGCCCAAAATAAGTTCGGAAGAAGCCCAAGAGCCATAAGGACAATTGATGTGCATCTGTGTCAGGTCTATGTTAAGTTTCATAGCCTCTGTTCCATTTGTAGTGCTTCCAACTTCTCTAGTACCAGGATAACATTGGTGGAAGGTGTTAATTAGGGTGCTGATGTCTCCTGCTTCAGAGTAAATCATGAACTGTCTAAACTTTGTATAGTAAAGACAAATTATGGCTCGAGAAGTAGAGTACAAAACAAGCAACACAGTCTACTCTGTCTGGAAGTAAAATATATCATTCTAATGCTCATGACATGAAAACCCAAAGGACGATGTCAAAATGTAAAAAACAAACAAACAAACAAACAAAAAAATAAACCTTTATTTCTGAATCTTAAAGGTGCTCAGGAGATAAGTCAATATAAAGAACATAAATTAACTTTGTAATACTAAGTATTTAAAAAGTCCCCAAGGTAACAGAATAATGGATAATTTTCAATAGACTCAAATAAGGTAAAGCTTTTAGGCATGTTTCATAACCCATATACTCCAAAAACATTAAATAACTTCTGAAATATAAGAGAAATCAACTGATACAGAACAAGATGCTCATGGGGTTATCTTTTCGTGAGCAGTATAAGAGCTGTTATGTTTAATATTATTTCATTCCAACTTGTAAATCTACACACCCCATGCATTAGCTTCATAAGAGCATCCACAACAGCTGATGTGGCTATTGTTGGTAATATTCAGGAAAGGATTAAAAACTATATATGAAACCCTCAGCAGGGGAATGAAAGAAGGAAATGAAAATAAGATATCTACAAAATGTATGTTTGCTAAGATTTCATGAAAGAAGATAATGCATAGATTTCTCCAAATAATAGCAAAAGTGTGTAGGAGCTGTGTGTGTGTGTGTGTGTGTGTGTGTGTGTTAAGAAAAACATCTGAAGAAAGAGCAGACTGTTTTGTAAATGCATTAATATGCCATTTAGTTACTTAGACAACAATCTGCAGCTGAAGATAACAACAGAATAGATTAGGAATAGCAATTAGAAGTCATTTGTAAAAGTCATATATAAATTTCAACTACCAAATCAAGTGATTTTGCACATTATAGTCCTTTGAAAGAAAAGAACTCACTTTAAAATGACCTACACATTAGACTAAGTTCCAAATATTTACCATTTCCCCCTCATTGTTAGAGTAGAAGAAATCAAAAATTTACTTAAATGTACATTATATCATGGAGGCAGTAGATAATATCATTAGAAGCAATGTTTCAAAACATTTCACTATGCACCTCAATTTCCTCATTGCGCTAAAATGCATAACATCAAAGGCATTTGCTATATATATTTCCCAATTAGGACATGCTTTCCTTACAATACGGACATCATTAAAGCAATTTACCCAGGCTCTTTAAGCAAAGAGCACTGAATGGTTGAATCTTAATAGCTTTACCTATTTCATAAAATAAGACAATGTATTTGCTGGAGCAAAAGTGGGATTATGGAGGATAGATTTTATTGCATGGAAGAGAACATTTGTTTCATTTTTATTTTTTTAAACGTGGATATTTAATTTTATTTTTTTAAATTAATTATATTGGTACATTTTAGATATACATAATGATCACATTCATAGGGAATTTGTACCTGTGTATGATATATCTTGATTCTTCTTTTTTTCCCATTCCCCTCCTCTCCCCTCCCCCAACTCTTCTTTCCCTCCCGATCTACAAAAGCTTCATTTCCATTTTTTCCTTCTATTCTATTTTTTTCTTTTCCCTTCCTTCCTTTTCCCTTCCACAGTCTTTTGCACCCCTTCTCATTTGAACATTTTCTTCCTAATTTACAATACCTATCGTACATTTTGGTCCTTATTTACCCCTTTGGTTTCTCATGCCAGAGAAACAATGTGATATTTAAACATGTGTGTCCAATTTATTTCACTTAAGAGTATGGTCTCAATGTGTATCCATTTACCTTGAAATGTTTCAAGTTTATCCTTCTTTATGGCAGAGTTGTATAAAAAAAAAACCCACATCTTCTTTATCCATTCATCAGCTGGTGGGCATTTGGACTGTTTCCAAGGGAGGCTGGTGGGGCTGTGGGGAAAAAGGAACCCTCTGCACTGCTGGTGGACATGTAGACTGGTGCAACCATTGTGGAAAGCAGTGTGGAGATTCTTCAAAATACTAAAACTAGAAGTTCTCTTTGCCTCAACTATTCCCCTGCTTGATATCTTCCCAAAAGAATTAAATGGATCATACCACAGTGATATATGCACAACCATGTTTCTAGCAGCACAATTTGTAATAGCTGAATCTTAGAACATTTGTTTTACATCCAGCTATTTTTATCCAGCTCCGACTACTCTGACATAAACTATTACAAAAGAAATGTAAGCGCCATGCCCTTCCATCACTCACAACGCATTGAAGGTACTATTTTAAACACCTGACTGACCTACACTCCTACAGTTTACAAGTCTGACTTCCCTTTGCCTACTGAAAGAAGCCCAAACTCTTTAAGAAGGCACATAGAGTCTTACCATTGGGACCTCTTCTGTCCCATTCCTTTATTCTTCCCCACCGAATTCACTGAACTTTCTAAATACCTAAACTTTTCAGCATCTTTTAAACAATACAGCAGTTTAATTATTTTATGTTTTATATATTTTTGTTCTCTGTGCTAGAAATAATCTGCCTGCATCTCAGCGTACCTGGAATTCTTCCTTAGCTTTTATAACGAACCTAAAATGACTTCATTTTCCTGGTTTCTTTGACGCTTTCTCTACATCTCCAGGGAGTCTTTGCTTTTTGTGTTTATGCAACATCTCACAGGTATCTCTTCAATGGTACTTACCAAAGTCCATCCCTGTTGTGTGCTTAAATGCTTATCTCCATATTTTAGCTGAAGAAACCATTTCTTATTCATTTTGCATAACAAATACCCAGTAGAGTGACGGACACACAGAAAAATATTGGGTAAAAGGCACTCAATGAATAGCAAATGGAACAAGCCCAGCAGAAAGGTCCATCACATTTCAGCTATTATATAGAGACTGTACACAAAACAATCTGACTCCTTAAAATGTTATTTAACTGATGTAAATGAAAAATATAAAGATGACAAGTATCAGTAGTTTCAATGCTTGTTTACTTTGATAAATTTATGTGGACTATACTAATAGCTTAATATTTAATAAAATATTAAACTATTTTGGGGGAGATGGAATTTTTATTTAAATTACTTTTTTTTTTCTTTTTGGTGGTGCTGGGGATCGAACTCAGGCTCTTGTGCTTGCAAGGCAAGCGTTCTAACTGCTGAGCTAAATCCCAGCCCCAGGATTTTTAGAAGTTTATAAAACTCTAAAACCCCAGCCAACTGAAGCCAGGGGGTACACGAACCGTTAGAAAATCCTTGACTATTACCATAATCTACATGCCATCCAGCAATAAGTTTCATGGACTTCAATTTCTATTGATACGCCAAGCTGCAATGATAATAATATTCAATTAATAATTCCTTGAATCTCATTTTCATTAGTGTATTATTATAAACTAGACAATTGTTTAGCGACTTGTATGACTGACTGATTCTCTAGACAGAAGTCTCCCTTTATCTGTGACGGTGTGTTCCAAGATCCCCAGTGAATGCCTAAAAATTTGGTTGTATTCTTGTGATAAACCAGGCACGATAAGAGATTAACAACAATAACTGATCAAAATAGAACAGAAATAATAATAGAATCTGATAAACACTATACAAATTTGGTCCCTCTATCTCTCTGTCTCTCTCTAAAAATACCCTATTGTATCCATCAGTCTTCTTGTGATGATGCGATATGACACATTTTAATGACATGAAATGAGGCATATGAGGGCTGGGGATAAAAAGAAAAGAAAAGAAATAAGGTGCACGATGTAGGCTTTAAGATTAGCATTAAACTACTGTGTCAGGGTCACTACAGCAACCCTGTGAAACCAAGGCAGCCTGACAACTGAGAGGGCTCCTGAGTGACATGCTTGAGTCATGTACACAGTGTGAATATGCTGCACAAGGGGACGATTCACAACCTGAGTGAAATGGGGTGAGACAAAGTGAGATTTCAGCATGGTATTCTGAGTGGCCTACAATTTAAAACATGAATTTTATTTCTAAAATTTTCCATTTATTATCTTTGACTTAGGTAGCTAAAATATCATTAAATCTGAAACCAGAGATTGCAGTTGGAAGCTTCGTAACAAGCTTATAATAGGCTTCCATTACTACTTCTGTCTTTTAATGGGAAACTGACACTTGGATTAACTGGTCCAAAGGCCACACATAGTTCCGTGCCCAAGCAAGGATTCAATCCCAGTCCGTCTGATTCAAACAATAGCCTAAGCGCTAAGTGAAATTTAGAAAGAAGAACATTTTTATCAACAGGTATCTCTCTCACCTTGCAACTTGCATTACAAATGTTTTCATTTGAATTTATTTTAAATCCTATTTAAAATCTGCAGTCATACAAAACAGGCTGTTTTGTGGGACATTTTGATGATGAAACAATTCTAGCTTAGCAATGAGATATTTTCCTTCACTTAAACAAGCCCACATGCAACAATGGTTGAGAAGCTAGTATTTTCCACCAATACGTTAATGTTTTGCTTAGAGAGTTCACTATTAATCTAAATCAATTATATTTGAATTTTTTTCTTTTCCTACTAGTAGCATGAAATATATAAAAGTATTAACACTAAATTTAATCTTTTTCTTTTCTTTTCATTTTTTTTTGGTGCTGGGGATCGAACTCAGGGCCTTGAGCTTGCTAGGCAAGCACTCTAACCACTGAGCTAAATCCCCAGCCCCTGAGACAGGGATTCTAGAAGTCCTTTAAAATACAACAGGGAGGGCTTGCACTTACAGAAAGGAAGTATGATAAGCATTGTAGTCCTACTTGCAAAAGAAAAAAAATTGATGACAAATAGTTCAAACCAAACAAATAAGAAACCATCACATTCTCTGTACGTTTTCCCAAGAGTATTTAGCAAGTGAAGAAACATTAAAGATGCCATACCAAACCTGAGTGAGAACAGAAAGAATTTGTGATCCTTAGACATGGTCTCCTCCAGCTTCCCTGTTTCTAAACATCATAATGGTACGTGGGCCATGAAAGGGGTGCTTACACTCTCTCCAGCTTTCAGTCATGGGCTATATCATCTCCCCACAAACAGCAAGCATGCCCTGAACCTCCGTGTTATAAATGCAAAATTCTTGATGAGTATAGCTGAGAAACTGGGGGATCCTTTCTCCACCCAACTCCTCCTCAATGCATAAAAAGTCTAGCTCAAGCGAGGCATGATGGGACAACTGGTGCCCGCATACCAATTGCCCTTGCCTCAGCTTTATTGCCGGAGCAGGGATGTTTTGCTGCGAGAGATAAGTCAAGAAGACCAAAGACTACAGCCTCTGCTTAGCACCCTGCACATGGAGCATGGGTGCCACTTCAAGAGGAAGCAGACTATTGGAACTTCGCACAGCTCAAGGGCCAGAACTCAGGGATTTTGCCAAGGAGAAGAGAGCCATTCATAAGAAAAGACAGCTTTCCCAGAAAAATGGATTTTATTTTAAATAGTATGGGGAAGTTCAAGCCTAAAGGTGATCTCACAGACAGTGGGGATTTTGGTGGGAAACAATGAAGAACAGAAAGGTAAACCATAGAATAGATATGGCACCAGAGAGAAGCAGGGGAAGAAACAGCTCAGAAGAGTCCTCTTGAGGTAAGAATAACAATGACTCACCTCAAGAACTGCATAGCAAAGGGACTGGCATTGAATTGGATCACAGGGCAGAGAAATGTACACTTCGAAGTATTGTCCAAAGCAGTAAAACAATTATCAGGTAATTAATGGAGCCTAAAATCTTGGTATAGTACCAACACAGGAAGATAGTTTAATAAAAGGAACAGAAAAAGAGCTGGTCAAAAAGACTCTTCCTAAAGCCACTGTCATCCCGAGGTGACTATAGACTTGCACAGAGCAGCTCCTCAGAGGAAGACTATTTGAGTCTTCACAAGCCAGCTAAGTCACAAAATAAATAAATGAACAGCAACATGTAGAAGCAACAATCTCCAGATTAGGTGAGCTCAATATCCAAAGCAACTAAAATATATTATCTAAAATGTCCATTTTTAACAACAATGCAAAAATTATGAGACATGCAAGGAACCAGGAAGTACGACAAACACAGACACAGGAAACAAAGTTGACAACAGAAACCTCCAGCTAGAGAGATCAGATGTCAGACTTAACACACAAAGAAGTCAAGGCAGCTGTTATAAACATGATCCGATCACTAAAGGAAAACATATTTAAAGATGTTAAAGAAACTATGGTAACAATGTATGTCAAGCAGAGCCATTAATGAAGAGACAGAAATTATTTAAAAGAATCTACTGAAAATTCTGGAGTTTAAAATATAATAACAGAAAAAGTTTTCTTGAGGCTCAATAGTACACTTAAAATAAGACTTAGCAAACCTGAAATGGAGAGAAAAAGGAATAAAGAGAAAAAAATGAATTTAAATGGCCATAGACCATATGCCAAACCCTCACAGAAAAACCAAAAAGAGCAGTAAAAGTAATTATACAATTATTTAAAAACTGCCTAAAAAGGCAAATGTCTTCTCCTTTCTAAACATAATGTCTGTGTATAACTTTATTGTTAGATCTATAACATATATATTACATAGTATATTTGATAATAAGAACAAAAGTGAGGTGGAAATACCAAAATTGCTTTGAAAAAGAAAATGACAACAGAGAGTACTTTATATCTTCAGGAGCAAATTCTAAAGAGAATAAGCAACAGTAATTTAAAAAGTTAATATGACAAACTCCATAAAAGCATACGTGTTCTCTTTCTGTTATTGGCTTCTTTGAAATACATCATGGATTTATTCCCCTGTGTGAACCCCAGTTTGACAAGCCCCCCTAATCAGTCTCTATAACAGAAATCCAGGGAGCGGAGAATAAGAAAAGTGACAATCAACTGAAGTATCATAGAACAACAAAAACAAGGACCTCGTGTGGCTCTTGCAGCAGGGTGGTTTTCTTAAACCTATTTGGCCAGTAATTGTTTTGTGGCAGAGATTGTTAGAAGGAACTGTCTTCTTCCTCTTAAATTTCTTTAGAATAAATTATATCAGAAAAAAATATGGCCAGACTATTTTACTCCTTTCCCAAGCCTCCTCTCAAAAGCAGGGTGGATTGATCGGATTGGCAAGATCATAAATGTTTGGCATTCATTGGTCTCTGTCTTGTGGGTGAGAAAATTCGTCTTCTTTCTATCTCCTCTATGCTTAGGTGTAAGATAATCATTCAGTCTTGGAACTAGGTTGGGTAAAATGCCTTCCCCGTATATTCACCTTCGATGGATCTCAAGGTATAAAATTTGTGGGCAGTTTGGCAGTTGGTAAGACGCCAGATTTAGTGGTAGGTCCAACATTACAGGAAAATTGTTCGGTACAGTAATTTCACATTTACATAATAAAAATATGCAATGCCTGAAATGGCATCTCCAACTACCTATTAAAATATTCCTTACAAATTATAAAGTACAAATATTAAAAAAATATGAAAGGGCCAGATGCAAAAAGAAAAAAAAACTGATGATTTCCATTATCTGAAGTATTTTTAGGATTCCTTGGAAAAACAAAATATTAGACTTAAATTTTGCCCTATGGCCAGGAAGTACCAGGGTGTTGTCCAGGGTGCTTTATTCTAATGAACAGCACCACACTGACCGTAAAACAGACATTGACTCTTGTAGTCCATAGAACTGAGTCGTACTTTGTCTTATTTTTCTGTTTCTCCCTTTGGTTTTTACATTTTAACTTCTCTCTTCCTACAACCATTTAGACATTATAAATCACAAAACAGAATATAGTTGCAGAATATAAATGGACGAGTGGGTATATTACATGCTCATATAGGTAGGCACTTTAGGAAAGGCAGAAGTGTGTGTAGAGAGAAGGGTCTAGAACAGTGCATATTAGAGATTTAGATTTTCATGTACACTACCTATGCAAAAAGTAAGTACAAAGATTTGTTACATGCTTATAATCATTGAAATTGCTGTTAGTTACATAGCTTCACTTATTATTATCTGTTTTGTACATACTTGGAGATTTCCATAGCAGTTTACATTAAAACTATATACAAGGTGCTTAAGACTTTTTAGTATGGTTAGAGGATATAGTTATTTTCTTTGCAGAAAATTCTACATCGATCAGGAAAGTAGCACTAGGGAAGGCTGACTGGGCACTGGAAATAGGTTTAGATCATGTACGCCAATCTCTACTCATGAAGAAAAGAGAAAAGGTCAGCACATAAGTGTTGGTACCCAACACTGGGACAATGCATAGCTTTTCTAACTTAAAGCTTACTTAACAGAACAAGAAGCTTCCTGTAGAAATATTCTGAACCAATATGGATTCACTAATTTTGAAGTTTAGAAAATGAATGAATCTTTGCAATTTTTTTTCCTACAGAAAGATTGAATTTTTCAACACTTCTTGATACCAGTCATTAAATAATAAAACATATGGACTTGAAATAGAAGCTTGGGACAAGGGAATCATAATAAGAGATGAGGCTAAAATGAAGGGAAATAATAGTAGGGAAGTTTAATGAAAGAAGATAAAAATGCAGTAACATTCAAAATATAATAGATAGATGAAATACACAATAGACATATAAAGAGAATTACCTAACAGAAAAGCAAATCAGTATGAATTTTTATTGTTTGGAATGTTATTGCTTTCATTATTTCTTCACATTAACCACTCCTCCAAGTACTGTTAAGTATTACTTTAAGAAAATCTCTCTCTGTCTTTGGTTTTCAATTTCCATTCCAAAATCCATTTTCTAAAAGCTTACTGACTTACTGAGGTAGTCATTTACCTGGTCTCAGACTTTTGTGCTTACTTATATAATAAAATGTATTAGTTTGTAACTGATTTATGATGATCATTATACATAATTTTGCTACAGCAAATCATGTTAAATTATGATTTCTGGGCTGGGGATTTAGCTCAGTGGTTAGAGTGCTTGCCTTGCAAGCAGAAGGCGCTGAGTTCAATCGCCAGCACCAAAAAAAAACCCCAAAAAATTATGATTTCTTTATGACATCAGTGACACATACATTTCTATTCTATTTCAGGAAAATAGAATGCAGGCATATCTGCTCTATGTCATTTCACAAGTCCATTCAAGAATTATTTAATTTTCTATAAATTATATCTGTTTTACTTTGCACTTTAACTGAAAGAGTCAAGAATATTCAAATTACCCCAAGCCAATCAGGTAAATTAAAATGTCCTCTTGCACTGAAAATTTAATTCCATATAATTCTCTGAAACACATTGTTTTAAGGTAATATGAATTGCATTTAAATATGCAGAATGAAGATATTAGAATGGGAATAATTTTCTCCTTACATCCCACACCCTTTGTAATGAGAATTCTTGATAATAAATATTTAAATTTCTTGCTCCCCTTCCTCAAAAGGACTAAATCGTTAAAACTGAAAAAGTTCTGGGGCTTGTCTGTATCTAAATCCACAATTCTAAGTGTGTGCACAGATTAATTTTATTAGGTTTCTTTATATTTCCTAGCATACAATTTAGCTTGGCTTTTGAAGCAACTGAAGAACGACTACACAATGTGAAAACAAAAAGTGCTACAGTCTTTTAACCTCTTTCTAAAGTCTAGTTTATAAATTAAATTTACAATACAGGAAATTACACACTTTGTTCATTGGCATGCAGACACACATACTAGCAGCTTTCACTATATGCCTGGAAATTGCAAGGAAATCTATTCACTCATAACTTCAATACGATATATCATCACAACTCGCATCAGTTCAATTTAAAACAAGCACGCTTATCAACAGGTGTTATGATTTCCAAACTGATTATTAGAAGCGCTTTATAATATGGGTTAGTGTTTTATAGTTAGTGAAGCACTTTCTGAATTACTGTTCAATGGTTTAGTTAATATTAAATAGGCAAAGATTTAACTATTATATTTGTGAAGTGCTATATTCAATTAAAAATATGGTATCGAAGGATACAAGAAAAAAATTGAATTACCTTTCTTCAGAGACAATAGACAGTACAGTAAACCAACATTTATTAAAAACCATAGTCAAATATTTGGTATATATATTATAAGAAATTATATAGATACACACACACACACACACACACATACATAAACACCCAATTCCGTTAAAATTCTGGAACACAGTCTTTTCTATTTTATCTTAAAAGAAAATAAACTTAAATAATAATTGTTTATTATAAATAGTTAATGTTTATAAATAACTACTATCATAAATATTTAACAATATTTAATATGTACCATTTACACTAAACTAATACATACTGATAATATAACTGTGTAATATTTCTATAAAACGTTATATTT